>JAJEKV010000471.1:0-184092 GCA_021234155.1 Isoetes taiwanensis
AAGATTACTTTTGTCAATCCCATTAGAAAATTGGTGAATGGCATTTTTGAACTTTTCCTAAGAATGCTTGTCCAATATTTAGAAATTAAAAAGAATTTTGCTGAAAGTCTTTTACGCGTTGTAACGGGCGAGGTGCAAGGCTAAAGCCCACAAGATAAGGTTATCATTCCCAACGAGGTCGATAACCAAAAAATTTGGATCGAGGTCGAGGCCAGATATTTGCACGTAAGGCCGGGACGAGGCCTTACGTGCAAATATCTGGCCGAGGACATACAACCGAGGCCACGTATTTTTCTCGGGCTGATAACTAATTATCTCCTAGTACTGATAACTAGTTATCACTCCTAGGAGTGATAACTTAATTATCGGACTCTCCCTTTACACTAGAGTCTTTGATAAGGGCTATAATTACACAATAAATTAGAGTGGAAAATGTTTCTCAAATTTTTCTTTTGTTGCAACATTACAGTTGGCAATTTGGCCAATTATCAACGTGCTATTTCATTCTCAGATAGATGGTTAAAATTAACCTTACATGATTCATCAATATAACTTGTTAAAAAAAAAACACACGCACACACACAATGGATCTGGCTAGAGATAAATGTTGTACCCTTATGATTGTCTGATGTAGTATTGGCACGTGAACAAATAGGTTCAATGCTTCAGGCAGATTCACAAGATCAAAATTACAAAGGAGACATGACCCTTTAACAATGTAACAAATAGTTTGGAACTTTTGAGCTTTAATCTAGGTTCCTAAAAATTTGGAACCAATCATCTAAAGCTTGATTCATATTAGGGGATTTTAAAAGATTTAGACTGCAATGTAAGATCTTCACACACTAGAACAAAGTAAGTTCAATGCATTTGAACAAGAGCTATCTAAGATTTAGATCCTCAATGGTTAAATTCCATTTGACCAATTATAGTTTGAACCTACCCAACCAATAATTTCCACTAAATCAAACTAAACATACATGGCAAGGTCAATGTATTCAGAGATATCCATATTTGTATTGGCAATGATGAAAGGATTCAAACATGTGTGGCCGAATTAGGTTTTCCATCGGGATGATTCCATTAAATTAGAATGTCTAAACTCTACCGATGGCAAATCCTTGCCCCTTTTCTATCATACGTGAAAATCGCAGATAGCAAATCTTTGACCCGAAAACCACTTGCAAAATTGCTAGTAGCAAATTTCTGTGAAATTGTTGATGGCAGAATTGTTGAGAATTTCTTTGCAAATTGTTGATGGCAGAGTCTGTTGATGGGAGAATCGTTGTGGTTGTATGTCATTGCGATAGAATCGGGTGGCAAAGTCTAGGTGTTGTCTTTGTTATCCAAAAAGCACATCTACTCTGTATGGATTCAGATGAAATACATAAAATGCGAGGGGCATTTAATGATATATGAGATTCCTCTGAGGGCGCATATGTTGACCAATGGCATTACAAAAATTTTATGAAAACTCATGTGTATGTCGTCAAATTTGTCAAATCGTATGGGTATTTTGTAGTTTTTCCCTTAATTCATTCACATTACTACCTCTAACTTCAAAGTTATATGTTGTTTCAATATGTCAATGCCACATTACGAGAAAAGCATTTGGTAAAGTTTCGTTTGTGAAGACGAATTGCTAAAACTGGAAGAGAAACATGAATAAGTTAGCTCGGAAATAAACACTCAAGGGTGGTTTTAATATTTTGATAGTGATCTATTGGTTAGACAATTGGGTTCAAGCTGGTACAACTTTTTTTGTACAAGTTGTACTTTCTTGAGATTTGAGACTATACTTCTTTTTATTCATTTCACCTAAATCAATTGTTTTGATAAATAAATTACCAACCGAAAACCATTTAATATTGGAACCATGTCATAATTCACGACCTTATTTTAGCAAGTTTTAATAAACCACTATAATATATATAAACTCTAGAACCATGTTAAATAACCACTATCCATTAATAGTTGATAAGAAAAGTCATATCATAAACCACTATCAATTCCAAAACCACTATGGCATCGTGGTTTTCTTCTATAAAAACATTCATGCATAAGAAACCACATATATCATGGTTTTTAGGTGTTTCAGTACTGGTTAAATATAATAGTTCATTTTTGGGCTCCTTGTGATGTGCTTGTTGGCTATAGAGCCGCCCTCGACTTCTCTTTGCTCCTCTTCCTCATTGGCAATTTGTCTCTCCTTGGCCATGCCGCTGGTTCCTTTGGGCGCCAACTCCGATCGCTGAATCAAGTGGCACTGGTGTCTTTCTTCCTCAGTACGCAGGATCAAACCTCTTCACATTGTTGTTTTCATCCATCTTTTGCTTTGTGTAATTCATGCTTGTTCTTTTCTAACATATTGCTCATCTTTATCTCTCGCTTAGCTTGCTCTCTTGTTCTCCTTCCTTTGCGCATTGTTCAAGTGTTGAACTTGAATGTGGATGACATCGATCTCCCTGTGTCACCGTTTCTTACCATCCGATTTTGCTTACTGGGTATGCTTCCTTTCTTCTTAGTATGTCAAGTTAGATCTTCTTACGGATTAGTGCTTGATCTTCAGTAGTCATCTTTTGTTTCTTGCATTCTCTAGAGTTTGATCATTTTCTAGAATTGGATTGGGTTGGCAGTGCTATGTTAACATAAGCACGTTATCCTGAGATTTTTTTGGAGCTATGTGCAAAACTCAAGATCAGTCTTACTGCTTTTCTTTTTAATTATGGGATGAAAGTGCTTTATGCAGTATATGACGCGGCCAGGGATGTCGGATTTGCTATGGATCCCCATGCCCGGACGGTGGAAACGCGCCTTTAAAGATTAGATTTTCTTCTTAGGTTAAGGTCATTTGAGCATTTCAGGACGGCAATCTTCTTACATTGCCTCTGTCTCTTATGCTCTTTTTACCTTATTTTCTGTTCTTTGTTCAGCCCTTCACATAGTTGACTTAAGGTTTTGTAGAGATATGGGGCAGATTTTAGCAATGACTAATTCGAGAGCTGCTTTACAGGCTTAGAAATTGTCACTGGAGAGGAAGCTGGAGCCACAACCTTAGTGTTCATGCTACGATATGCTTAAGGCTTCATGTTTGTTCCAGTTAGTTAGCTGCCAATTGTATCTTATATCTTACCGGTTACTGCTTCTTTTAAATATGTCTAACCCATAAGATTGCTTTGGATACCCTTTTTATTTTACGATGCAAATAGATAAGTTGCATTTGTAATGGTGACCGAACTTGATCCATAATCCACAATTTTCTGTTTCATTTTGTGCTTGATGCTCGTTTTAAAATAAATAGTCTGGTTTTAGGTGACCATTGAGATAAACACTAGAATCTGCCGCGATTTATTTCGATACATGGAATTGCAGAGAGGTAGTGCTTTGTGAGTGCTTTAATAAGCGCGTAAAGGCAACTATGAACATGGAATTGATGTACTTGAGTTATATGTGTTGACACATTTGGATACTATGTGTCTTTGCTATTTATTATCTAAAATGAGTGTGAATAATAATCTCGGTGCTGATCGATGCATCTATAATGTGTCTTGAGAGAAAAGAGACAGAAGCATATGCTATGCTTGATGAGGATATAAAAATGCTTTGAGATTGAGAAGACGAGGCCAATTCTGTATATTATACAAAGATATTGCGCCAAGGGCAAAGAATATTCTTTGATTTCAAATCCCTTTCATGACTTATAGTCGAAAGTGCATTTGAGTAATTTAGTGAACAATGTGCATTCAAGTGTTGTTGGGAGAGATGAGCGATGCAGTGTTCACCTGCAAGGCTAGTGGTGAAGTCTTGAGAAATAGAGTGTGTGGAAGAAAACAAGACTAACATGCAAAATGATAACCACTGACTACTAGTAAGAAAAAGAAAGGCCTTGAAAGAGGAATGCGATTGTAAAAATTTAAGCAATATGGAAAGGAGTGAGCTACATGCGATGAATAGCAAACGCCAAGGAAGGGAGAGAAGGATTATTAGATTCTTTTGCAGGTGATGCATTCAGCTATTGGCAGAAGAAAGCTGCTGATTTAGACGTCATGAAATGGAAGCGTATTTTTCATGGCTATAATTGGGGAGGAACATGTGCAACTTGTGGAACTATATAAATTAATGCAAAGTGAAGATAGGGCAATTTGTTGTAACTATGGAAAGCGTATGCTAGACGGGTTACCAGTGTTGCTTAGACAACTTGAACTATTATATGATGCAAGAGGCTTAAAATGCATTGAGCAGGTGAAAGTGAATTGGTTATTACGTTTCACAAGTCTTGGTGTGAGTGGCCAATTTATGAACCTTAAAGTGTACCATCATCAGTAGTGAAATGTTTACTATTTTCAACTATTTAAATCACAAAATAGTGAAATTGTTGTCTATGATAAGATTGCTATGTTCTATTCTCTGTCCTATTAGTAATTCATATTCAATATCACATTACCCTTGCATTTTTACTATGCCTATCACTCTTTCATGTCATACTAAGAAGTAATTGTTAAGGTCAAGATATCATTGGTTTTCCAACGGTATTAGTTTTTCATGGTAGGCATTAATGAATGGCGGCTTTGTCTTGGAAAGCGGAAGAAACCTTAGGTGTGCCGAGGGAAACCCAAGCTTCTAATTATAGAATAATCTTTGTGTTTTTCCGTCTTTTAGGAAAGATATGAGCCAATTTTCAAGAAGATAGGATAGGGTTGTTACTTGTTGAATTTCTATTTGTTTGTCATGAGCAGGACTACAATGGTTTCAAATTGGTGCGAATAATTTGGTATAATTCAAAATCGACTTTAGAAAACCATAAGCTTCACCATATTTCATCCTATATATTTTATCAAACTTTATTGCAAGGTGTTTAAGATCATCGTTTTCTTGGCATAAATATATTATCTGGGCATTTTTTCGTCCCTCTGCTTGAGTGCATTCTTCAAACACAACCTAGACATCTAGGAATCTATTCATGGTTCTTGGTATCCACTCATCAGTGATAAAGAATTTACTTTGTAAGTCTGTTTCTCACAAGTTTTTTGTATTCTTGTGTTTATGCAGCAACACTAGAGAATTGCTAAGTTTCTTTTTCCTATTTGCAACATTCAATTTGTGAGTTATTAGCGTATTTGAATGCCTTGCCTTATGAATTATGAATTGGGCATGGAAATAAGCATTCCACCGATATGTTTGAGTCGTTTTTTTGGCTTGCCCTAAAGGGAAAACCCTCATCCCCAATGGGTTTGTGGCATATTCCAAGTATATGTCAGTATATGCTCGAAAACATGACTTTGAAGTGCCATTTCACTCTCGCGTCACGGAGGGCAACCCTCCGTGCGCAGCACCTTGTTTATTTTGATCTAAAAAGTCAAAAGGTTGGCAAATTTCTTTGAATTAAATTCAATTCTAACCTAAGACAAAGTAGGTCGACTTGAAGGTTGGAGTCGTCGAAAGATGGGCCTACTATGCATTCAAAATAATGAATTTGACATCATAAACATCACAGGCTTGTGATTCTGATTGAAGACCATGAATATTGATGGAGAGTCAGAATCTCGTCCTCAAAGTGATCATATAGAAAAGAGTACCTTCATTGTGCAGTTGCATTTGGGGAGATGTATTTCGGGGTTGCCCTTAAGGCCAAATTTGCATAGGTGTAATTTAGAATGGTATTAATCTTAGGTTCGAGATTAGTTATATTGGCGAATTTCTCCGGCTAGAATATTTAGCTATAGAAGCGTGAAAGTGAATCTTGATCAATATTATTTAGCCTAGAAATTGGCAATTGTTTGATTTCCCAAGCCAAATTTAAGTAGGGAATAATGACCACATGTTTGAATACATACACATTGGTGAAAAATAAGTTCATACCACATAACTTAGACAACTACTCCAACCAACTTAACATTGCCTTTGCTTATTGGGTGCAAATGAAATAAAATTCCACTCAGATAAGATGGAAATGTAGTTGTGATAAATTATCCTAAGACAACACCATTGTATTTGTGTACCGAAAATTATCCCAACACACAAACCATTGTCTACCATTAAGTATACTAAGAATTTCGAGAGCCACTTCTCCTTTTTGAGAGAATGCAACAAGAAGGATTGAAGCCGGATAAGGTAATCTTTATGCAGCATTCTTAATGCTTGTGATAATGATATACATGGTAAACAAGTTCATATTGTTGTCCTTTTTAAGTGGACCGAATTAACACTATTGTTAGAAATCTTGTCATCAATATGTATATGCAATGGGAACATAGACCATGCTCATCAGTTATTCCATGGGATGCGATCAAGGAATGGAGTTTAGGTGGAACATAATCATATCATGATATGCACATCATGGAAATTTTAAGGAGGTATTTTCTCTGCTTTAAAACCATGCAATTAGAAGGATTGACACCAAATAATGTTACATTTGTGACCGTCCGAACTATTGGGACAAGGCAAATATTTTCATGCGGATTGTTCAATTAGGGGCCTTGAATTAGATCTATTTGTGGGAAGTGCACTATTTGATGGGATGCTTATAAGGGATATTGTTGTGTGGAGCACATTGTTTGGTGGATATGCTCAAAGTAGGAACTTCCAAGATATGATTAAGTTGTTTTCTCAAATGCAACAAGAATCAACAAAACCAAGTATTGCTCAGATATCTCAACATTTTTGGTGTATGCATTACGCGTGTATGCTAACACTTTAACAAATTTACTCGAGTCAAATACAAAGGTTGGAAGCATTCTTGTTGAATTTTATGCGTTGTGCATCAAATACTTGGTGCTTTAATGGATAGAAAAAACATAAGAAAGGGATTGGTTTTGCGGGGTTCAATTCCTGCAGCTATGTCTAAATTTGGTTGCTATTTAAGAATATGTTTCTTGCTGGACTTTACCATTCACGTGAACTAATACTTGTTGAATCCAAAAAATACATCCGCTATAACATTTGCTGATTAGTTCATATAAGCCTTTTTGCCGCATTTTATGTGAACTTTACCAAACTTTAGCGAGTTCAATTCTATGACTTTATCTAAATTTTGTTGCCACTTAACAATATCTACTTAGCTGGACTTTACCATTCCCAGTGAACTAATACTTGTTGAATCCATGTAAGACTAATAGTTCATGAAAGACTTTGCTGTTTTGCAAGACTTCGATTTGATATGACAACGAATTGGCGGGTGTGTTTTGGTCCATGTGTTGCTGCAATCTCAAGTGCTTGTTATTCTTTGTCCACAACACGATGAAATCATACACATGTCTTAGAAGATTGATTCTTTGCTAGATATATTCTCGTCTTATATGTAACTTGGGTTTGGAAGGGCTTTCATATTCATGCTTGCTCAATAACCATGTTTGCTCGACTTTAATCTTAAGCGGATGGTTATTTAAATTTGAACAAACTTTGGAACTTTTAAGTTCAATGACGGTTAGAAGTTCAAGAGACAATGGTATTCAGCTTACACTTAAACATGATCATTGACAATGAACATTGACATTTTTAAGACAATAGTATTCACATCACACTTAAAATGCATTGAAGGATATATTCGAAAAGCGGATAAGAAGAATGTACACACGGCATGCATGCAATTAGACATTAGATTACATGTTCCAAAAACTTTCAGAGTTTGAAAAAAAAGCTGAGAATACTTGAACATAAGCACACAATGGTGAATATATTTAAGACATTGAAGAATAAACTCGAAATCGAAGGAAATACACAAGAAATACATGGTGATTTTATATTATATACTCCCAAAACAACCGTCTCTTGGACAGATTTACAAAAAGGCACATTACATAGCGGGCATGTTCCATCACAAAAGAGGTAGCATCATAAGTTATGGAGATGAGTTATGGAGATTCATATACATGGTCGAAAAACAAAAAGCACAACATTGAAAAAAACACGTGGGTATCCTAGGCACGCCCAGGGCGGCATCCCGGAAGCTCCATACGCAGGTCATTGCCACCAGCTTGAATAACCATCTCCAAAAGGCTCATGAATTACGAATGAGGACGGTCTAGCCACTCTTTGAACCTTCTCTCAAAACTACAGCTCCCTTTCGAACTAGGCTCCACCTCCACACATGAAAATCTGGCGACATACTTGATCCTCTTGCCCGGTTGGCTAGGAATTCACAGATTCGTCCATGGGAACTCGGGCGGTGATCTTGATTGGTGGCCATGCTCGTTACGATTCTGGTGGGTATGGTTAAGGAATTGGGAGGAAGATGAAGAGCTCGATTCCAATCGAGTGCAATGGAGTGCATGCATCTGAAATGTCTTTGCTCTCATTCTAAAAAGGCGTGCCATGCAATCAATGCCTTCGATCCAACTGATTTTTTTTTTTACTTTTGTTGGTTTAGGGTTGTGCAAGTTTGGTGAACTATTGGTCACATTTGTTATTTGTTAATGGTCACATTTGGAAATATTTATGAAGTTCATGGTTCAAAATTGAACCATAAACTTTATGAACCATGAACTTTATCAAAATTGAACCATACTTTATAAGTGCTGAACTTTATGAAGTTTATGGTGAACCTTGAACCTTTTATGGTCACATTTGTTAATTTTACGAAGTTCATGATTCAAAATTTTGCAAAGCATAACTAGCATAACTAGCATTTTATGGTCACAATTTTGCAAAGCATAACTAGCATGTTCATTATGCAAAGCAATGGTCACAATTATGTTTAATATGGTAACAAGTATTATGGAAACTTAGAATTGTTTTGAAGTTTGATGTTCATACAAGTATTGCAATTGAAAATACAAAGGGAGTTTAGGGTTGAGAAACCTTGTATTGATTTGCTATAAAATTTTTGCCATAACAGTCTCTCAAAGGGTGGGTGAGGAATGGATCCATGTGGAAAGGGTTGGGCTCTTCCCACATGGACCCAATCCAACTTAAAATTGAAAACAACAACCTTATATATGACTAAGTTTATTTAACACCTAAGCATGTGGGATAATTCAACCACTACAGCTATTTAGGGTTTTTAACTTCGACCCTTAGGATGGGTTTCAGAACTGATATTGATTGTTAAGTTCTGCTATTGATTGTTGATATTAAGAACTGATATTAATTGTTAAGTTTCAGAACTGATATTGATATGCTGACTTGCTCTAAAAATCATTGTCATATTTTGATCCCAAGAATTTGATACAAAAATTCTTGGGATAGATGGTTGATACAAAAATCTGCACAATTTGAAACAAGAATTTGCACAAAATCGATACAACAATACAACTATACAACGGGTTTCGATATGCACAAATTAAGATATGCCATAAATAACGATACAAATGCAGTTCTTTATAAAGTTTGAGATTCATAAGAAATCGATAACAATATACCTTTTTCCAATTCTTTGTCTCTTGCTTCTCCACTCATTTAGTTTGTTCTCGCCATTCGATTACTCGTGGGTATAAATTTATAGAGGAGGTGTCTCTCGGTATAAATTTATACCACGAGATTTCTCAAAGTGTATAAATTTATACCAAAGATACACCTGACGGGATAAATTTATCGACACAAGGTCTAAGCATTATAAATTTATATCGCCCTTGCTCACGCGGTATAAAGTTATACCGCGGTGAACGCGTCTTGCTCGTCGGCTCCCTTCTCCCATGGTTTCATATTCGGTCCACTAGCGAGCGGAAACAAATCCTATTACGTGGTTAATGCTAGCCAGAAACTTCGAGCTCTCGACATTCAAAGCCCCAGTACCTCCCGCTTGTACATGTTATTTTCCACGGTGCTGCTTTTTACGCCACCATCTCCTCGCCTCAAGGGCCGTTTGCCACCACCAATGCATTTTACTCCACCGTGAGCCCATGGAACAACGCAACCTTCCTCCACCCATTCATTTCACTCAAAGAACTAAGACGAAGCTCGGACTCTCCTCTCGCTCATTTTAGTCCGCCTCCCCTTAGTTCATCTTAGACAGCCCCACCGGGCACAAATTACTCCATTACCATCCATCTGGCTACATGATGCCACTTTAGTGGGAGTAGTTAGCCGGCCATGCAACTCCCCTGTGTTTTATGAGACTTCAAGAGTTGCTCAACTACGCCACCAACCCTCGACTTCTTTCCCAAGGAAAAGGCAAACCTCTTCCATCCAAGACCACCCCATCTCACATCATCCAAAGAGTACAATCGGGTCCATTCCTACCATGTCGGATTTTAAGAAACACCTCATGTTGATCTCTCGATGATGATGTAGCACGGCCCACACTGGCCCCTGTTCGAATTCAAAGCTCCCCTAGTGAAAATCTTAAGTGAAACTTACACATGAGAGCTTGTACATCACAAAGAAGAAAGAAACTAATGGATGAGGGTCACTTGAGAGCAACACATACAAAACATTGTTGTCTTCAACTGCTTGCTAAAGATTGACTAAAAGAATTAAGGTTGATTCGCGGATAACTATAGTTCAATGACTTTGTAAGACCAAGGGGCTACTTAGCCTTTAATATTCGGCCGATTATGGTGACAAGTTTACTTACACACGTTTGGTGGCCACATCGCCTCATCAAACGACCTTTAAAATGATGCATGCTTTAGCCGCCAGACGGCTTCACCGCTTTGAAGAAAACTTGACAAGAATCTCGGCATTAACGACTCATCGCCATTCGAAGTATATCCGTAATTCATGCTCCTCAATGTGTTTCCTAGATGGAAGGCTTCTTCAAGGAGTCTTTAGAAACCGCCTAACATCCCTATGTACCACTTGAGGACAACTTCACGAAACGTGAAGTCTACAATAATTATAGGATGTGTGTTGTTGAGGCCGGAGAATGCCATGTATACTACTTCTTTATGCGGGCTCAAAAAAAATGTGTCTATTCCTAGAAAGCACCGGATGTCTGTTTGTACTACATGCTCAAATTAAAAGCTCGAGTCGAGGAATGCAAGGACACTTCACACTAAAAATAAGCTTCCACAACGACTCTATTTCTACTCGGTGGTAGGTTTTTTCCCCGAACATGTTTTTATTTCAGATGCATTGAAAGAGAAACCGAACAAGCACAGAGAACAACAATCTTTGGAAAAGAGAAAATGGCATCGATCCGAGGCCGTCCGGATCGGGCATTCCGGGAAGGGGCGAGCCGCTATATGAGACGCCATTCCAGCCAGGTGTTCTTCTTCTTCACAAAGCAGAAGATTCTCCATCTTTGCCTTTGACTCCCTCCTCAAAGATTCGCCTTCACGCGATAACCGTTTCTACTCCCGCCACGCTTCTTCCTCACATGGATCGGAGATCCTTTTCGGGGAGAGCTAGCCGGGTGGTTTTTTTCATCACCGCTTCGCCTTACTCTGGAAGGTATGGCCTCTTCTCCTCAATTGCCTACCCGCGGTGTATAGCCCCTTTCGGTTGGTATTTTTCGCTTGTTGGCGGTTGTAGGATGATTCTTTTTGATTGGTTTATGAGATGGGCCGTCGGGGAAGCAACATGCGCATTGATTGGGCTCGGTCCCTCCGGATCCGGGTTTCTTTGGGGATTTGGTTTTGACTAGGTATGCGTGTTCATTTGGGAGATGGTGGTGGTTCGTCCAGCTTTGTCCCGATGCAACAAGCATGCTTTGTTTTTGGGAAGAGATTTCATGGTTTGTTGGGGACATGCGTGCTTTTCCCTGCTCGAGATCTAATCCATCTTAGCATATCTTAGCATGCAAGGTTGCGATTCGTGTCAGCCCTTTGGCCCCTCCCCCGACGATCATCGCTGGGATTCTTGTCCGGGCGTGCCCCGGCTTCAGCCCAAGATATGCTCGGGCCGTTCTCCCGGGAGGGTCGATTTGCACCTCGGCGGCCGGGTTCTTTGTGTAAAATAAGCAGGGACCTCGGGTTGTTCAACCATTGGTCCAAGCAATGTGCATCTAAGAAGGAAAAAGGGGAGGTCTAATTTCTCCGGCTAGATCGAGCTGGACAGGATCATAAGCGATCTTGGCGGGCGAGTTCGACAAACGCTAGGGGGCAGGGTTTAGCCATCGCCGCCTCCAAGACGAGCTTCGGCAGACGATCCAGTATTTATTTTCGCCGCCGATTTCCTGGCGGTCGATTCAAACCTCTCTTCCTCGCTTGCCATCTCAAGGGCTAGTTTCGGATGAGTTTTTATTTGGATTATCTCCGATCTTTTTTCGATTTCATGGTTGACATTTGTTTTATTTTTTATAATCGCTTTATTGGTTCTTCTTTAGCTTTCACTACATGCATGGTTATGTTTAGGCTTAGCTTATCGATTGGTCTAATTTGGGCATGCATGGTGGAATGCCTTGCATTAGGCTGGTTGGCGGCCCGGTTTTCATTATGCTTATTTTATGGATGGTTGTTTTGGGTTGATTTATCCTCACCAATGTTTATTGAAAGCTTAATTGTAAATTTGGTCTTAGGTTTGTTTTTGCCCAACCCTTTTTAAGCCCTTTTTTTCCCTCTCATGCATTGCTCCCTACTTTTTCCCCTCGCTTGCTTTCTCGCTCGGCCTCATAGTAAACCTTTGCCGCTCGATATGGCTTTTGGTTGTCCTTGTTGTTCTACCTGATCTCGGCTCGCTGGGTTTTCAACCTCTTCATCACCCCCATGGTTGACATGGCGCGACATCATCTTTACACGGAGCACTTTGAGGTGCTTCACCTCCTCGCGCAGGAACGGTTTGCGCGGAGCGTAGAGGACGACCGCCAGCCGAAGTTTTTCCGATCATTATACCTTTATGCCTCCTTTTATTTCCTTCAAGGCGCCATGAAAGTGTTTCGGCTTTTTTACAAGGTGGATTTCTCACGCCATCGCTTTGGCGATGTCATTCTACAATGGGGGCTTTCGGCCCCTCGAGCCACTTTCTCCGGGAGATTCTTTACATCCTCAAGGCCCCGCCCACCCCATTTCTTCCCATACCCTAGGGCATGGGGTGGTCGGGCGGATTCCTTTGAGGTTGGGTTGTGGTTTTTGTAATAACGGCGATATCCGCCGTTCTAAGGAATAAGGGGCAAAACCCCATTTGATTTTTGTGCTATGTTTAAACTCTTTAGTTGTTTATCTGTGGTTGGTAATGTTATGGATGGCTTAGTGCATTTTAGGCGTTTTATAAGTTCCAATCGTATTTTTAGGTATGGCTAGATTAAATTTCATGGGGGATCGTGGCATTCTTTATTTCACTTATGTGTTTTTTTTGTAGACTTTAAATTCCTTTTTTATGTTTCCCTTTTCAAAGTAGTGCTATGGTTGTTTTTTGCATCCGCCATATGTGCTAAGGGGTTGAAATTCTTGCATCATTATCTTAGATGGTTTCTTATTAAGTCTTGCATACTTCATGATTCTTACTTGGGGGGAGGCTAAGGTTAGCATGCATCCGGTTTTTTCCCATTATGTCTCAACTCTTTGGTGGTTGTATTTGTGTTTTTAACGTTGTGGATGGCTCATTGCTTTTAGGCATTTTCCTATTATAAGTTCCTTCAAGATCTCTTCTATTTTGGCTAGACTAACTTCTCATGGGGCCTAGGGTGGCATTCTTATTTTCGGCTATGCGTAATTTTCGTAGACTTTACATTTCATGTTTTTCCCTTTCAAGTTTGGTATTATGATTGTTTGGCATCCGACATATATAAGGGTTGATGGTTTTGGTTTTGATGGGGCGAAGTTCTTAATCCTTATTCTAATGGTTTTATTATTAGTTTGTAGATTTCATGATTTTACTTTTAGGGGGTGAGGCTTCCGGTCTTAGTTTTCTTTGCACCCTGAGGGGGTACTTACAAAAATATGTTTGTGGAAAGGGGTATAGGCCCATCTAACATTGATATGCATTGGCAACAATGGTACTTATTTTGGTCGCTACCTATGGGGATGATGTCATTCATTATAGTCTGCTTTTTTGCATAGCTTTTTCTATTCGTCTTGTGGTTTGTATTGTCTTCCCAGAAGGTTGCTCTCATCCTAACTATGTTGGCTTTTTATCTTGTGCTGTTTTCGGGGAGAAAACCAAGAAATGGTACTTTGGTGTTTCTTTTCTTTGTGGCCCAAGGTTTTAGGGTTTTTCGGGCTTGTTGTGTCCATAGTTTAAGGTACATATCATGGGGCGATGGGTCGCATCGCCTTCCTCTTTCCACCTCGCTTTACGCGCCGCAGCTTTTCTTTCAGATCTATTCCTTACTTGTTCCTCGCTTGCGTTATTGAGCTCTATCCTTCCGCCCGGAATCCACGGGCTTCTACCTCGTCTCGATCTCTTCCCCAACGCCTAGCTCGGCTGCGGTGCACGCCGCCGCCGTAGAAGCCCTCTTTCTCCCTCGACACGGATTCAGAGCCCTCGGCTTCCTCACAATTCTCCACCACTTTTCCTTTTGCCCTCAAATTTTAAGGCTACACCTTCTTTCCCCTTTCTCCATCCGGGTTGTTTCCCTTGTTCTCCTATATGGTTCGCTTTTTCATCCACTCCACCTCTTTTTTCGCCCTCCGCTTCTTCTCCTTTTGATTATACTCCACCGCTAATGAAGCGCCCAACAACGAGGGGCTTCCCGCACTCTTTAACTTTACCTTCGCCAGGATATAAGAGAAGTTCGACCGATGTCGACTTCTTTGAACGCCAATTCTTTGGACATTATTACCCGTGGTTGGACACCGGTTTCACTGATCTATGGACGGCTCGCCATGTTGGGGACGGCTATTCGAGGACGGCCGCACATGGTGGAAGAAGGTAAACGTTTACGGACAAGAGATGAAATTTGTTTTGATTGTCGACCAACACGCCGCACGGTAGGTTGCCCTTCGGGGCTTAGTGAGTCCCCCGCCCGCTTTCTTTCCGATGAATCTAAACGATCGCGAACAGCCAAAAGTTTGCCCATGAGAAACGCCTTATCCTCGCTGCTTCTCCTTTATCCTCCCCCTCCTGCTTTATCCCTTCTTCGGCCTCCATCGCCAACCCATCCTTTCAGATTTTTCATGGCGGGCTACGCATAATCATTGAAAAAAAGTTATTGACTTTCATTAATGCTTCCTCTATGTTCTGACTTTTTCCACTTTTTTCAACAGACTGGCGAGCCCCTTTCTCTTTGTTGACTCTCGATCTCCCTAATCACTTAACCCCTTTCATTCTATCCCTTGGTTCTTTCGATTGTCCGCTTTGGTGATGGTCTCCTTGCATAATGGAGCTTAGGTTATCACGTGCTGGCGACTTTGATAAAGATCTTTTTCTCGTGATTGCTGTTTCGCCTTGCTCTCTATTTCCCTTTTTGACCTTTACCGCGATAAGCACGACGATGACTGGTCTGCTGGCCGCTTCGGCGAGCGACGTGACTTTATTTCCATAACCCTTTGTTCAGCTCAGCACTCTTCCTTGCTAATATCGGCTCCCCTTTCCTAACCATTCGCCCCAACTCGCTGCCGTCTCCCTAACTTTATTTGTTCGCCTCCGCGATTCAGGATCTTCACATAGATAACTGCGTGTTCCTCGACCGCTTCTTTTGTTTTCTGAGTCGTCCCCAAGGGCTGCTGTTTTCGCCTTATTCTTGATTTTGCGCCACCTTTTAATTCTTCCTTCCCCCATCCTTCCATTTAGTCCCTTTCTCGATGCCTTGTCATTGCTTCAAACCTCGATTTTCTTTTTTACCTCGGATTTAAAGCCCGGGCTATCATCATGTTCCTACCGCCCCCACACCATACCTTTCTTGGGTTTCCAACTCGACGGCTTATTTTATGTATTTACAATGCTCCCCTTTGGTCTTATCCGGCTTTTCTTTGTTTTTACCAAACTTATGCCTCTTTAGTTCGCCACATCGGGCGCGGCCGGTGTCCGCCGTGACTCTTTACATGGACGCATTTTTTGACCTTAACGGAACTGCCGCCCTCCAATATCGTATTATTTCTGATCTGCAACATGCCGGTTTTCTTATTGCATGGCCTAAATGTTCTCAAATTTCCCATCGCACAATTTTCCTTAGGTTCCTCTTGACTCTTCTTCTATGATTGTTGTTTGTCAGTCCAAGAAGTTAGAAAAATTTTCCAGCTTTCCTCATCTATTCTCTTCCTCTCGTTTGATTCCTCGCCATCTTGCTAGATTCCTTTGTTCTGCAATCTCTCACAGATCGTTTTCGGTTCCTTGGTCTCTTCCCTCACCTTTTTCTCTTATCTTCTCCATACAGCCTTTTTCTGGGCCCCTATTTCATTATCATCGTTAGCCCGCATGGAAATTTTGCTCTAGGAACCGTCGCCCGCTCTCCGCCGGCCTCATTTCTCCTCTCGCCTGACCGTCCATGCTTTAGAGTTTTGATGCCAGCGCTTTTTGGTTGGCCGTTGGTTGCCTCGCCAAAACCGTGTTGATTTTATGAGTCTTTTTCTCGCGAAATCTAGATACGCCATCCACATAAGCGGGGCTTTTGCTTTTTCCCTGGTCCTACTATTTACCTTTTATCCATTCCCTACCTGGGTCACGTTCGCCCGGGGGATACAATTTAAACGTGCTTCCATTCTTGAAGGGTGGTTCCGCTTCTCCCGATATTCACCTCCCCGGCTTTGGAAATTTTTCTTCAGGTTTCCATTGTGCTATTTCTCAGAGCCGGTTTGGATTCCCCCGCCCCTGCAACGAATGGGCAGATTACCTTTCCTGCTGCCTCAGTCCCATGAGTTTGCCCTCGCCATGGTGTTTCCAAAGATATTGATTCTCAGATGGGGCCGTGAGATCATGTTGGACCGCTTTGCTTCACCTATTAATCACAAACTCCCCGCTTTTAACACCCGGCTTGCATATCCCTATCGATCCCGCCAGACGCTTTCACCTATGATTGGCACATCTTTAATAATTATTGCTTTCCCCCTCCCGGCCTATGATTCCCGTGTCTTGCACCCTTGCACGCTTGTCGCCTACCAGATGACTTTTGGTGGTTTTATATTCCCTCAGCCTGGTGGCCTCTTTCTATGCAATGGCGAAGTCATGGGCACCTTTATTGTGGATGTATTATTTTGATGCTTTTTTCTCATGCTTTGTTGCCAAGTTTGTCAACCTCATTTACTTGGTGTCGACGCCATGTAGCTATTTATGTTCTTGTTGGCATCACTTTATCACGGAATAATATTTGATTCTCTTCGTTTTATTTCGTCGTCAATTTAATGTGGATTCTGGTGTTCTTTTGTAGCGGTACGCTTGGCGGCAATTCCTCCTGCTCACATTCCTCTATTCTTTTCTTAGCTCCCTTAGTTTTCATCCAGCGCCCTTCACCATCTCTGCCTATTTTATGTTTGGCGTTTGTACTCACGGGTACGCTTTCACACTCTATATCTTATCTCCTGGCACTTGGCGTTTTTTTGCTTCTCCGCAGCGGATATGTCATTCCTCCCGATGCACATTTCAGCTGCGGTATCGCCCACCATCAGCTTTTCAATCTTCCCTGTCCCTCGGTTCTCCCCTTGCCATCTTTGGCACAAATCCCGCCTTGCATCTCGTCATGCCCGCCCTCCTCGCACTTTTGCCTCTTCTTCCCCATCACGTGCGTTCCATGTTACTCCAGTTTACGCCCCCTCTGACGCCTTTTTAAATCTACGACGGATTATCCTCACGACTGCTGATGGATTGCTGTCTGCGATTGGCTTTGTTGGGTTACACTATTTTAGTTTTTGTTCTCTCGCTTCGCTTCGGCTACTTGTTTAACGTTTATTTTGCCCTGGCCGCTACCCTCTCTTGACCTTCTCCTCGGCTGCCCCTTTTTTCGCTACGCACCTCGAAGTCCTCACTTCTATCCTATGCGATACCGTTTGTGGCGGTAAGAGTTTGTCATGATCGCTTAGACCCCCGCTTATGGGGATTACATTCCGCCTTCGTCGTGGGCGCTCACGCAGAAGATTCGAGGGGTTTTCCGGACGCGGCTACAGACACTGGACGATGGTATTTCGGCGGTCATCACACACTCGCTATGTGTCAGATGACTTCGAAGTCATCACCGGAGGTCTCGCCGCTTGGGCCTTTAGATTGAAGTTCTCTCACCGGGTCGGGCGGTTTTGGTGTGCATTGCGAAGTCCCTTTTACGTATCGGCATCGATCCGGCCGGGCCGGATCGGCATGCAGGAAGGGCGAGCTGCTATATGAGACGCCATTCCAGCTTGTAGCAGTTATCGGCGTTTTTCACAAAGAAAGAAGCCAGCTTCTCCATCTTTGCCTTTGACTCCTCCTCCCCACCCCATAGGTTGTTCCTGTGTTTTGTTACATTGTTTTGTTTCATTTGTTGTTGTTAGACTACGGTGCATGTTATTTTCCACCTTGGAGGTCATGCGTAACTTTATATATCTATTTTATCCTGGTCCACCCACGGTGGTGATGGCTAACGTGATATATGTATTTTTTTCAGCCGGGTCCACCCATGGGGTGATCTCGCTTTTTCATGTCTACATATATCTATTTTTATCCGTCCACCGCTGATACCGCTTATATATCTATATGTATATTTTTTCATCTCTGACCAACCCTTGGGGTGATCTTGTTCTTCGTTTCATGTTGTTATGGTGTTATTCCAAAGAGGGTTGATCCACCTTTCAGCGACGCGGGTTTATTAGATTTGTCACCACATGATCTACTCCACACCGTGTCCTTTTTGCGTGGGTTGGTTCCATCGGATATTTTTGGGTCTAACCTATGATCGTGCTTGCTTATGGTTTTCTTTCAGTCCTTAGACATCTCGCACTCAAGTCCGGTGGATCCAGCTCTAGCGTGCTCCTTGGCTATGGTTGCAATTATGAGGGGGGTGGTGGTTTCTCATTAGGTTTTCCTCGAAAACCCAAAGGGCGGGGTTTTTCATCCCGATGAGAAGGTGTCACCACTAGCCTCGCCTTGTCTTGCCTATGTATTATATTTATGAGGGGGCTCGACGTTGTTCCTATGGTCGTCAATTCCACCCACTATTTTTTTTTTTTTTTGAACCGCTGTGAACTTCCGGGCCGCGGATGAATGAAAAGCCCCATCTCCACGGGTTTGGTGTGTATCACAGTCCCTTACCGTAATTGACAAAACACGTGAAGAAGGCACTAGAACAACCACTCTACATACTTCCATTGTTATCATCGGGAATGGACTAGAAGAAGACCACCCTATCACACTTTGTCAATGTGCCTAAGAATGCTCCTGAAGAAGATTTTATACACCCGCATATCGTTGGTGCTATGGTTTTAATGGGAAACTCTCTTGCAAGGCATTTTGAACTATCCAAACATTGATGTTGATCCAAATCTCACTATCACAATATTGAATTAGATTCTTTCACCGAACATATACCACCATGGGAATCTTGAAAGTACCTAGAGGAATCTAAGAGAATCTTCTTAAAATCATGGGAATCTAGGGAATCTTGGAGAATCTAAGTGAACCTTTATAGAATCTAAGGAATGTAGAAGAATCTACATAGAATCTTAGAGAATCTAGAGGAATCTTGAATAATCTTTATACCTGTGGGAAATCTTGATGGGAGGAATGTCTCATATAAATCTAAAGGAATCTAGGAGAATATACATATCATAGAATGAGAAATGTAGAGAATCTTGGGATAATCTTGAAAAAACTGGGGCCTCTACCAAGAATCATTAGAATCTAGGGAGAAATTTTCATGCTAGATGTATTTTAGTATTTTTCACACATTTTTATCACGTTTCTCCAAATGTGTAGGCCCTAAATAATAATAAACTTGTATATATATGAAAGCTTTTACTAGTTTATCTCTACAAATATCTTATCTGCATACATGCATCTCGGGGATGGATATGAGTATTTAAAAAGGGTTTTTGCTAGAATAGTGGGAAATAAGGGTGTTTACTGACCCCATCTTCAGATGGCATATCCAATATACATATAGGTGAATCCCCGTGAGGCCGACCTTTCTAGAATTAACTTTTTACATCCCTTGATTGAAACCGAAGTCATGTCTGCTTTAGCAGAAAACCTATCACTTTGGTCGCCATTCAAGGTGTGGAAAACCGGGATTGTTCGGCTATGGTTGCCGAGATGGAAGGAAGACTGGTAGATGACATAAGTTCTAAGAAAACCTCCTGAAAAAAAATAGGCACGCTTGTTAGTAACAAATTTGAATATTTACTTGAATATTCCATTGGGCGTGATATTCTTTGATGGTGATTCCGTCGGCAAGATATTTAGACAGTGATTCATTGGGGAAGCATTCCTTGGTGGTGATTCCATCGAAGGGATTTTTGGACCGGCTGTGGATGATGCCGGAAAACCAATGGATGGGAACCACTATGAAGTACCCTCAGGTAACCGAAGGAAAGGTAATCTCAGGGGCTTTTTTCTTTTTGTGGTTGGGATATGATTTTGTGGGAATGGCGGTCCTAAGAAGGTAGGGTTCGAAATTGGGGGTTCGACTTTGAAAATCCTACCATTCCAAAAATTCTGATAGCCAAAAAATATTCCAAGGGGCTATTTTCAGTAGAAGTTTTAAGGATTTCCGGGCAAGTGCACTATAATTTCATGTATTTCCGATAGCCTTAATGTAACCTTATCGCTAAGTGTAACCTTATCGCTAAGTGTAACCTTTTTATTTTTATTTTTAATTTTAACCATTGTTAAACCATTGAATTATCACGCATAACTAATGGATACACCAAAATGTGCAAAATACGCAACATATCGTTAGTTCGATGGAGATGTCACGAATCGGGTAAACGGGAATTAACCCTACCGGGCAATTTTGGGGAAGAAGTGGGGCGATGCATGAAATTGGGTATACCGCAAACCAAGAATTGGGCCATGGGCGTAGAAAACGGAGATTTGGAGATTGGGGTTAGTGGAATTTGAATTTGAATTTGATTTGGAGAATTTGAATTTGGAGATTTGGAATTGGGGTTAGTGGAATTTGAATTTGGGATGGAGATGGAACAGGGAAATTG
This sequence comes from Isoetes taiwanensis, assembly GCA_021234155.1. Lineage (NCBI taxonomy): Eukaryota > Viridiplantae > Streptophyta > Lycopodiopsida > Isoetales > Isoetaceae > Isoetes > Isoetes taiwanensis. The sequence continues at coordinate 20,868 of JAJEKV010000471.1, forward strand.
GATACACCTACCACGTAAGAAGAGGGCCGGAGGAGATTTCAATTGGGCTTAAACCCGGATGCAGGAATCGAAGGAGAATTTGCGGATGAAGCTTGGAGTTGAAGATGGCGGAAGAGCACATTTAGACCGTGATTGCCCCTTTGCCACCCATGGCTCCCCCGGCCGAATCAGAGCATGTCCTATTCTCGCCCCATGCTTCGCGTAAATGTGGTCAATTTATTGCCAAGCTTAGCGTGAAAATAGAGAAACCAGAGAACCGCAATAGAAATTTAATTGCCCGGCTGTGGAAGCATCCGCCGTCGGAATGGAACCCCGCGGAACGCTTTTACCAAAGAAGAACTAATGGGAGCCATGCCGATGCCGCAGCCTGCATCCGTAGAGCCATGCTAAATGTCTGAGTAGATGCAAAATCCCGCACATTGCAAATGTAATGCCAAATCCCCGCAAAGGGGAAACAGGTTTATGGAAGACCCAGATGACGCAAGAGATGGCAAACCTTCGAACTCAGGTGTAATTTTGCCCCCGCACAAAACTTCTAACGAACCTTAAAAATTTCACTCGGGCCGCAGCCCACTTGTAAGCCTGTGAGGTCGCCTGCATGCCCGCCACGAAAATGGAAACAAACCTAATTTCTAAAAAAGGAAGGGAAACATCATATAACGGCCATTCCAAACCATTAAAAAAAAAAAAAAGTCCAAACCATTGCCCAAAATCTTATAAACATCTATGGCAAACCTTATCCTTATCCGATAGCCTTAAATGTAAGCAGGCATTTTTAATGGTTAGGGCAAATTCTAATTTGGATCCTGAAAGGTATCAAAAAATTAAAGCTATTTTGTAGCTATACTCATAGAGCGTATTCTCTTTTAATTTCTTGGACATTTTCCGTGAGATTGAGCATTCGGTTAAGTAATCTTCGAGTTTAATAAGCAAAATTTACAAATAACGGTTCTACGCCGTGGTACAAGATCGGAAGCAAATTTATTCAACAGCATCAGGCAGGATTAACTCATTTCTTTTTTCAAACTCGTAAAGGCAGCTTCCATTATCACTACGAGCTGTTGGATCAAAGTTTTGCAGCGTTAGGATCTGTACAACCTTCAGGCACTGGGATATTAACTTTCTGGCAGCACTCCCCTGTGCAACAGATTCTAGCATCAATAGTTGCATTTGAGGAAAAAAAACTGAACAAATATGTGGTTTCAAAATGTGTTGAGAAGCTGTCTTACCATAGAAATTTCCTGTGAAATGGCATCTTCGTTGGCATCTCCGAGGGCGGCCTCTGACATGTATTTGCCTGCCAGTTGCACCCTCTTCACATTTTCCTGCTCTGCCACAAACAAATTGCCATATTCTAGCAACCTGGCTATGGTCATCTGGGGTTTTTCGGAATTTTGGAGGTCCTTCTTTGGAATTCACCAGCTTAGATCCAATGTTCTCTACCCCAACACCAACAATCCACTTCCTCACTTCATCATCATACACTCCTGGCCCTCAAGGCACCAAAGAAATCTGAAAGAATAGATGTTCTTTCTAATGAGTTCCAGACATTATGAAACTGAGAGCATACAGGCATTCTGCTTATATTATCCACCAGATATAAAGTATATAGCAACTTAACTTGGAAGAATATGTTCTATAAGACATTGCGTGTTTTGCACTCTACTTAATTGATAACTCATACTTCAAGAAATTTCCTAAGAATTCACAGCATTAAATCTGATGCCTGAGATAGACATATCCTAAAAATTAGCATGTGTGTTGTCCTACAATCCATAATTGAAGTTCCAATCTTAGAGCTTTCTTGGGAAAAAAAATACCTATTGATTGCCCTGGGAAAGTGTCCACAAGTTTCACAACGTCCTCTTCAGGAACGCCATCAGTTTTGAAAATTCCAGTACAAACACCGATTCTATCTTCCCTGGTTGGAGCTCCAGTAGAATTTTTCCATGCGCCCATCTCGAATCAAAGGAGCATATAATGTGGAAAAATCGTTACCAGACAATAATAGGAACCCTAGGAATTTCCTCTTGGTTGTATACTCCTGGTAGCTGCACATTGGTTGGATTATCTGCAATGTTCATGAGTGTCGCATTTACCATCTGGTTGTTCACTGTGTATTGCGTAGTGCCTCCCATTCTACCAGCTCCGGCATCAAGATCATTGATGAACAGAACACACATCTTGCCCTTTTTCCCTGATAATGTCTGCTGCCTCTCTGTACCTTTGCCTGATCAGTTTAGCAGGTTCTCCAGCATTTCCACTCTCCAACTCACCAGCGCTCATTGCAATTACCCTGTAATGTTCCTAAGAATTCTAGCTTTTTGTACCACTAAAAATTTTCCAGTCCTAACTAGCTCCTATACTTCCTAATTTACCAAATAGATCATGAACATAAGCAACCAATATCTGAAATAAGTTCGCCACAAGTTTCTTACTGAATCCCAAGTTTCTTAAACACAAGCTCGCACTGAAAGGACTTGCCCTGCCCTTTTCCTCCCCATATTCCAAGAATAAGCGGAACCTATCAGCATAACAGACCAATTGAATTCTAAGAATTGATTATGCAGCTGAATTCTAAGTGCAAAGAATTGGCTTATACCTTTATGTTAGGCAAAGACATGAAATTTTAGAAATGTGAATCACAAGCTTGTCCATGAACGATTTGGAGATATAAAAGCCATCTGATATGTTGTCCATGGTAAACCTGAATCAGATAATTTTCAAATTGTAAGCGAAAGAGGGATACATCAGATGCCTACGAAAAGGAATAATAAGAACCCTACACCTTTGCCCGCTACTAATGTAATCCCAAGAGGACAACACGGCGTGCTGTGTTCCTCCTCCTTGGGGGCCCTGAAACAGAGAATCCACCATGCCCCTTGCCTCTTGTAATATCTTGCTGATCATCGGACATATCAGTTCCAAGGCCTGCCCATTTATCTTTCTTTGATTCTGCCTCACATACTACTCTGCTCTGAGCCTTCACATCTCCAAAACCAGCACTCAGATTCGCCCTTTTGAAATTGCTTCCCAAAAATGCAGAGCTCAAGGAGTTATTGTTGGTTCCGCTTATCGGATTCGTAACCCCAGGTAAACTCTGCATATCCACATTCCATTATCCATCCGTCCGTCAGTAATTCCAGAAGCAGATTCAATTTCGGCTTTCAAATAATATTTCTATGAATGAATGGGGACGATTTTGTAATTGAGATGAGATCAAACAACGGAAAAAAGAGAGTAAATGCAATGAAAACTATTTGAATACCTGAGAAACAGAAGGGCGAGCTTGGAGCGCCTGTAATACAAGACGCTATAGCCGAGGAAAGGAAAGGTGCGAGTGGGATTCACAACTTCGGGAATTTTATTAGGAATCCAGAATTTCGGGTATTAGAATTCGAAATCACACTTGGGACGTATGAACCATTGAAATTAAGATCTTCTTTCTGTGGTCCACAACACATGCCATTTTTATGTTATGGATAGAAAGTGCATGGTTGCTCTATGTTTTGCCTGTATGGGGAGTGATACTTAGTATTCATGTGGATGAGATACACACTGTGTAGGTGTGGAAGGTATTCATGTGGATGAGATTGTGTATCGTGGGGACAGAAGTTCGTAATAAAGTTACACCGATAATTGTTGGGTTGTCCCTACAGGGCAACCCCTCGCCTATGTGGGAAAAGGCTATGCAGGTATATACCCAATATTCTTTGTAACTGACCTAAACCTGTTGTTGTAGGTAATTTGTCGGTTCACTTTGTAAACTATGTCGGAAGTCTGCACAAACGTTCCATGGCTGGAATCGCAATGGCTGCTTCTGAAAGAGTGGAAGGATTGGCCGCTTCTATTTGGTCGATGTTGTTACGAATCAACTAGTACTAGCCGAGTAATCGATCGCAAATGAAGTAGTTTCTACTTTGAGGAGCTTTGACTTTTGGCAGATTGCAAAAAATCAGAAGGGTTTTATTTCAAGGAGCTTTTGTGAGTATTTTATGGTTTTGACATTATTATGTGATCATATCCGTCTACCATCCCATACCATAAACTTTCCGCTTTTGTTTCGTATTTGGATTGCGGATGGTGGGGGAGTAAGATTTTGCTTGTGTATAGTATGGGAATCCGGTATATTTTAGGCTTTGAGGAGCTTTGTTGGCGCTAGATGTCCAATTTGTAATTTCGACCAGTTTGCAAGCATAACAAGCCCAAAACCATGGCGACGGCATGGCGAATTGTCATTTCCAAAGACTTAAGGGGAGAAGAGTGGGGGGTTTTATGGTTTCTAGGGCCAACGGCACGGATCCGGCTTCAAGACTGAGGGTGATTCGCTGATCTGCCAAGTAGCGGCAATGGCACAGAAACCCTGCCCTCGGTGGGCAGGTCGATTTGGGTTTCTTATCCTGAGTTGGGGTTTCTTTGGCGGTTTTGGGATTTCTGAAGCACGGGCAGAAAGCGTATAGCCGGATTCCTTTGACCTTCATCCTTTGCAAATCCTTACAATCGGGTTTCTTAGTTCTTCTTGAGAGCTTTGCTCCACCAGCCCCTCGAGTGCAAGCCAGAGACCACAGCATAGGCCGACCGATTTCGAGGGCTCACGCACCTCTTGGAAGTCCTAACAAGGGCGGTGGAGCAAACAGTTCAGGGAGGTGAGGTTTGATGAAGGTTTTTGCCGGGTCGGGACCGCGGCAGCACCAATGGTTCTCAAGTGGTTTTTTATTCTACGATGCGTTGGTTTCACACCATTGACAAGTGGCATGCCTTTTTCGCTGAAAATCTTAATGGCCATTGATCCGGGCACAATGCTAGGAATATTCTCCATATCAATCCGGTGGGGAATAAAACTTGAGTGTGACGCCATAAACCCCGTAAAAACATAATGTAATACAAAACATCATGATGCACAATATATGCATGTTTATTGTTTCAAAGATCCATGTTTATGTTGAGAAGGTTAACCTCTCTTCTAATTGCATTAAGCTTGCAATCTTATTTCGAATTATTGCTTCCATAGTGTTTTCTTTTTTGTATGTACTTCCGGTTCTTAGACCAAGAACTTCTTTCGTAATGAATCTCCTTCCTCTTTGCTACATGCCAATGCTTTTCAAGTATTGAAGTAGAACATTATAATAGAAAATGTTTGAAAATTCTCGGGTCCTTGGTCCTTTCATTTCTATTTGATTCTTTTCTCCCAAGATCTTACAAATATTTGTTCATGTTCATGTGTGCGTGGGTGATGATTCGTGTAACTTGATCCCCTAAAGGTGTTTGATATGGATCGCCTCGTAGGCCACCTCATGGACTCCAATAAGGTTAGATTTACCGGAGATACCGTGGTTGTCCAAAGGTTCGGGTTTGAAGCATCGTGATAAAAAAGTTTTGGCTGGCTTCTTTCAAATCTGCGGGTTTGAAGCACCAGATCAACTTCTATGAAAGTTGGAGACATTCGGCCGCCTTTATGCTATACTCATTGGAAGTGTAATTAAAAAATACGTAAAATGAATTTTGGATTTAGAAACGATGGAGTAGGAAGTATATGCATGCATGTATGGTATATGAATTGACAGCAATAAGTGTAAGCATTAGGGACTTAAGAGGGAATGAAGCAGATGTTGAAGAATTAAAAGCGCATGTAAGGAGTTTAAACGAATTTAATTTCGCGGTTTGTTCTCACAAATTTTGTCTATTTCCTAATTTCAATCTCCCAATCTTGAAGATGATGCTAATGGAAACTCCGCGGAAGCATAAAAACATCTGTTTATGCACTTTGCTTCTTAGATCTCCATCTCTAATGATAACAGAGTAAGCCATTATTCTCACGATTCTAAAGTTGATGTCTCTAAGTCAGCCTACCACAAAATGTTGTCTTGAATCCACTTGCTTTTTGATGCTGATCCGATGGATGTGTGACATGATCCTCCCAAGTTTGGATATAACATGGATGGATGGTATGGGATGTTCTATCTCCCCGATTAATGTCATGTCCTCTTTTCAATAGACTTTCATGAATTTCTTGTAATTCGCAGCTTGTGTACCATGGACATGAAACCTACCACACATGATTATATAGACATTATAGCATGGTTAGCATGGCTACCATAGTAACTAGTCGATTTTGTGACTAGAATTTTGTGTATGCTAGCTTATATAGTATGTAATTACTCGCTATATTCGTGAGCTTGCATTCATGTATTCCCCTGTTGATTATAATTGTGCGTTTTTTGCGGTGCATGATAATTTTACCTTGAGGGTCTTTTCCATCTTTGGTTCGAATTGTTAAACTTTATTTTTGCAGTATTGTAGACATGATACAAGGAAGCAAGAGATTCAAGTTGTTAAACTTACTATTTGGCCCCATAGGGACGTGGTATAAGGAAGCAAGATAATAAATGTACACAATGTATGTTTCTATCATTATTTCTAATTTGCTTGACATGCATCCGTATGCGCCCTCGCTTTGTTTACTCCATGGTATTCTTTCTTCCCTTCTTCCTACATAGGATTATGTCTCATGAAATGTCAATCTCACGCATTTAAGCATATTCTACAACCACATTCAATTATCACAATAAATTAGACAAGATGATAAAGCGTTGACATATCATACAATTGTATCCTTTTGTCGCATTTTTTTCTCAAATCCTTCCACTTACAGCAGATTCGGTTATATATTTATGCACATGCTTCAACTCTTGATCTTTATCTAGAAAGTACATCTGTAAATGAGGTCTCATAGAAATATTTGCGACCAATCCATCGAGGATGTATTCATTGGTAAGTTCTCCTCAACTAGAATGCTAAACTTTTAAGTTATGATCTATTTATATTTTTTCCTTCAAGAAGAGAGCTTTTTATACATGTACTGGGAAGAACATCATTAACTAGAAGGCATATTTCACAAATTTTTCGTTTTGTCCTTCAACTTTTCTCTCTACATTTTGTGTTAAGTTTTATAGTTCATGAGGCATACAAAGTTTTGCAAAGACAATACTACACCGCATATAAGAAAAATATTATTCTTTGGCGTTAGGAATCTCCGCAAGATATAGTGCAATAGAACCGACATTCCTTGGATGGGGACGCCCCTTTTTTATTTTACCTCCCTATTTATTACGCCTCTCTTCATTTTATGCGCCATCGGGCGTTCTCTTGAAACTAGTTCTCTTCTCTATCCTACCGGTCTCCCTCACCCCCTCCCTCCAATTGGTGGATTGTTTGCACTTGATGGTGGGCCGATCCGTTTGTTTGAGCTGAATTTCTCCTTCTTCTCTATCCTATCGGTTTAGCTCACCCTTCCTCCCCCTTTGATGGTTATTTGCATTTGATCATGTTCGTTATTTCCCTTTCTTTTCTATGTCCGTACATTTGCATTCTTTATTTCCCTCGGCATGGCTTTGTAGCCTCGAGGGTATACTTTATTTCCTCAGCCGTGGCTTTGTAGCCTACGAGGCGCAATATTAGCTTACACTTTCGGCGGGCTTGGCATAACTCTTTTCATTTTTTCTAAGCAGGGTAACGAGGCGCAAGACTAATCGTTTTTTTTTCAGGTCATTTTTCATGACGGTTCCCCGATTGGTATTGTTGTTTCTTTTTAAGGTGGCCCTGTGAGCCTCCGAGATCTTCTTTTGCCTATGGCATCTAACTCATTGACGGTTATTTTTTCTTTCATCCTTGACTCGGCAGGATTTTTAAGGTCTTGTGGTTGCTGTGAGTCGTGGGCCGTGCTTCAACTATTTTCTTGGGTTTTCCTCAAAAACTTAAGAAGGCGTGGTTCTTCTTCCGATGGGGAAAAGTCACCGTGTCTTCTCACCTCTTCTCGACCTCAAGTGGCGGATAAAACCATCTTTTATATTGTATTCTTTTAGTATCAAACCATCTTTTATATTGTATTCTTTTTAGTATCATCATGCTCTCGATGATTGTCTAGTTTGAACATTTAAAGTTCATAGTTCAAATTTATTTACCCTAGTGAGGGATCCATTTGTACTCAATGTTTTTACAAAGCTCAATGAGAACACCACTTCACTTCTTGAGCTAGTTCTCTTCTTCTTCTCTATCCTACCAGTCTTAGCTCCCTTTTCATTCTTCTTTTTTGGGCTCCTTACGTTTGCTCACCCCTCCAAAGTTTCTTGTTTATTGGTGGTGATTTGGAACCCCTGACTACAAGTTTGGCTATAGCAAGGTTGCGGCAAGGTGGGTAGAGAAGGCTATATGGCATGTCAAGCAATCTATCACACATGGGACCGATTCGGAAGTGTTAGGGTCCCGTTTGTGGAGTTTGGCGATGGTTTTAGCGCCTTGGTTGGGCGGGTTGCTTCTAGCGGCTTCTTCATGCACAACCGCTACCCCTGGTCGATTTTGTTTCTCTAGGTGGGCGGGTTAGTATCTATAGATTTTGCTTTCTCCGTCTCCACGATTTTGCGGGTTGTGCCTTGGGGATTCTCGATAATCTTACAAAGATGACCTCGTTCATGCCCTTCGATTTTTCTTATGGCGGCAATTACTAAGAACAGTTTTTCAGAAAATCTCGTTCTTGAGGGGTCTAATAGCAAGAACCTCCTTCATGTTCTTGATTTTTCGCCTTTCTGTTGATTTGTTCTAAGTTTTTATCGTTTTTGTAGCGCATTTGATGAATCTAGGTAGCTTTTTCCCGACTGTGATTCAAGGGGTGCTTCGAAAGATGGTCGCCGATCGATTGGTATGTCACCGGTTCTTTGGCACCACTGATTATGAAGCAAGATCCATTTGGATGGCTCTTGAGCCTTGAAGTTTCGTGGTAGGGTTTGTTTTCAATTGAAGTTTCGGTATGGGGTTTCGAGGTTTGATCCAATTCTTTGTGCTTCACCGATAAGCCTTGGTATTTTCGGCGAAAGTTCCTTCCCCGCCATGGCTAATTCTTTTCCACCAATTTCGCGGTAACGATCCCCTTGGATCGATTCAAGGTCGGTCGATGTCGCGGTGCTAGCGGGGGCATACCGTGATCCGCATGATATCCGGGTCTTCCCCTTTTGTTCGGTTTAGGAAACGCCAACCGGCGTCTTTGAAGGATTAGGAAAGCGGTAGATTATTTTTCTTTGTAACACTTTTAGGTTGATGAGCATATATTTAATAACGCACATTCTTTTAGGCTATCAATTAACACCTACTAATATAACTATTCTCCTTTGATTTTATATGTGTGAATGAGATAAAGCGTTTGCTACCTAAATTAACGGTTTAGGTTTATGTGGCAGCCATATTTGAGATACAAGTTAATTTGTAGGGATCCAAGATTTGGCACCATGGACACACAATTCCGCACTCAAGAACAACGGTATTTATGTGCTTTGCTTCATTTAGTCTGTAGGTTCATTTTATGATTCTCATTTTCCTTTGGTTATCTTCGCAATCATGCACCATATCTTCGTAGCCTTTTCTCTTTTTGTTGACTGCATTCATGGAGATCTTGTTTGCTCGTCAAGGTGCTATCTCATCGTGATTTATATTCGAATGAACCGTATTTTTATTTCTTGGTCATCTCTGAATCATGTGTTATATCTCCCCTAGTCGTGTTCTGAACTTGTTGATATTACACATGGAGAATCTCCTTAATAACCCTATATTCTCATCGTTTGGTCATCTCTATCAGCATGCTTCACATCTCGATAGCCCATTTGGCACTTTCAAAACCTATGTTTTAGAGTGAGTTGTCTTCTTATGTTTATTGGTAGCCTTCTGGCCATTTGTTTGTTGTCATCTCGCACATTGTTTTGCATGGGAGTTTTAGTCATCTCACATCATGGGTTTGGATGGAACACCAACTAGGTAGCCCCCAATGATTTATTAGATATGGTGTTTTCTCATCCTCTTGAAGCGTATTAGACTACCTTTTTTAATTAGCTTAATCGTTTCGTGTATGAGGTGGGATTTATTTTGTCGACGTTAACTAGCTAGCGTGCTCGCATGTGGTTTGGAGATTGTTTATAGCATGGTGCTTTCAATTGGCATAGCAAAGCTATTAACTTAAAACGGCTATATCCACTTTCGCGGTTCGATGTTTTATTATTATTAGCAACTTCCATTTTTTGCTTGTCCTATGTCTTTGTCTAAAGGTGCCATTCTGTTTCCGTCACGTTTTAGTTCTTGGCCCCAAAAGAGGACCGAGTGTCTTATGGCTTTGTTTATTATCATTTTGCACTTTGGGTTGCATGTGGTTTGCACGTTGGTTATAGTCATATCAGATTGTGGTTTTTTGCATAAAGAGACCCAGTTGCAAAATGATATAGGTGTTATATTATATTTTTGCCTTGGGGATATTTTTCCAAAGTGGTTGCTCATCTTGTTGAGGCATAGTAAACATCTCTTTTTACTTAGCGTAATTATTTCTTCACATGGGGTGGTATCTCGTTCTCCACTTTGCTTATGGTTGGTAGTTCTATCTTCTTTATTTATGCACTATTGGTCCCAGTTGCACTATTGGTTCTTTTTACCCTAGGTATGTCATTATGCCCTTTGTTGAGTTTCTTTCTTCGATGTCTTCCAATATTTGTTCTATGATCCCATTTTCTTGACCATTTCATTTATTTCGCCTCACCTGTTTGACTTACAATAGTTCTTTTCGCCATATTCCTGTCCATTTATCATGCCCTTTACTCTAATGATCTGCCTTGTTTAGCCTTTCATTCTTGATTATCCCAGTTGCCTAATCTACTTTAGTCATCTGATTTGCACATTCTTCCCTTCTTTTGGCTGTGCCCTATTCACCTGTGGTGGTGATTTCGTGAGCGACTCGGAGGAGTTATGGACTCAACTTTGTGTTGTGTTATAATTGCACACGTTGTTATGTTTAACATATGGTATGTTGGACTTGTTTTTCCAATTCTATATCTTTGGGTGTTCGTTGTAATCCATGTTTGTAGTTCTAGATGTTCCATACTTCTTAGAATTCCAGGTTGCTTGAGCATCTCATAAACACCACAGCTTGTGGTAGATTTGCAAGTTCTCAAATTGTTTGTGATAAATTGCACTCGATGCTATGTTTGGTATAGATGGTATGCCTCGGTTTGTCAAGCATCTTACATCTTGCATGCATATTATATTTGATAGGACTATGAGTGACCTTATTTTGCAGGCTATGGTGTCCATTTTTATTTGTGGCTATTTTGTTTTTTATTTACTTGGTTCATCTTTAGGTATTCGTTTTCTGTTTTGGTATTCCTTATGCTTGCACTATTCCATCTGTCATATGACTTCCATTACGTTTCCATTGTCGCTATGTTTCTTGTTTCTTTAATTATGTTTTACTCCATGGCTCCATGACATTCCATCCAAACCTCTGGTGGTGTTGCCCAACTTTATTATTTTTGGTCATGCGGTTTTCTCTGAGTCCATTATATTGGAATAGAATTCGTTATCGAACACGCGTTTCATTTTTGTGGTACATCCGTGTCTCATGGTAGTATGGTGCGGATCTTGGACTCTACTTTCTTGGTTTCATTTAGCGCACATTCTAAAATTCTTTTTGGCACAACATTATTGTCAGATGCATATTGGCCATCTTTTGGTTTCTCTAAGTCTGTTGTCTAGTTCACATGTTCATTTATTCTGCCTTTGACTCCCTTGATTTTAGCTTATGTTGGTTCAACATTCCATGTTTCTTATATGGATCGGGTTGCTCTTTGGTATATCATTTTTTATTTTATGTGTTCATTAGTCCTTTTTGGATTATCGTTTCTATCTTGGTCTATTTAGAGCCCATATTAAATTTTGGTTCCTTAAATTGGTCATGTTGCTCATTTGGTATATTATTTTTTATTCCATTTGTTTTGTAGTGGCATGCGGACTAGGTTCTATCTGCTTGAGATGCACTTTATTCTTTGGTCCCTTGCACATTTCTAGTACCTCGACAAGCTTATGCTATTCGGTTGTTTCTGTATGGCTTGGCTACATTACTACATTTGGTAGGTTATTCTTTGTTCATTTAGTCCCATTTGCTCTAGATAATTAGCCTTTTTGTGTCTTGGCTCTGTGGCTCCCTTACTTCAATTGGTGTTCTCTTGTGCTTAGTTTTCAGATTTGGTTCCAAAGTCTTGTTTCTCTATTTTGCATGTCTCCTTTCTTACTCTTTCGTGGGTCTGGTTTCTTACTCTTTGTGCCATCTCTTCAAAGTGTTCCCTTCATTTCCTTCTTTCACCTTCTTTTTCTATTGATAGATATTTTGGTTCTTTGTGAGCTAGCGTTGATTATCACTCCATCGGTTGCTTCATTTTCTCCCATGGTACCTTTGACTTATTATCTTTTTTCTTTATGCTATCTAGGTTAGTTTGAGCTCATCTTAACTTTTGTAGATATCGTGATACGTAGTGCATTAATTTTTATCAGTCTATGCTTTGTTGTTGTTGTTATTTTTGGGTTTGGTCAAATTCATAGTTTTATTTGCATTAGGGATTTTTGAGATCATAAAAGGGCCTTCTAAGAATGGTGACTAAGCTATATGAACTACCAATCGAGAGAAAGCGAGGCGGTAATCGGTCAACCAAAGCAGTTATAACTAACTCCTTTGGATCACATTTTTCTAGCATAAGTGTTGATAAAAAAGTCAAATGAGATTTTTGTTTGGTGCAATAGATAGATCTCATTGAAATCTTTCTAACCTTGGGTGGTTTGCATATCTTTTAGCCCCGTAGGATAGTAAAAAGGATAAAAACCATATTTTTGGAGTTTTGACAATCATAAGTGGTTAAAATATGTGCAAAAAGCATATAAGGTTGGAAAGATCTCTTGAGATCTATCTATTACACTAAACGAGAGATCATTTGGACTTTTCTATCAACGATTATACTAGAAAAATGTGATCCAATGAGTTAGTTATACCGATTTCTTTATTTGGACCGTCAGCTTCTCGATTCTGATTGGTAGTTCATTTATCTTCATTTGGCTTAGTTGGCATGTTTTGAAGGCCCTTTTTAATCTCAAAAACCCCAATGTTTTATCCAAGCAGGTTCCTTTTGCATTGTTCCATAGCATTTTAGGTTTTTTGTTATTCATATTTGGTGCGGTCTCTCCCCATCTTTTCGCGTTGTTTTATTTGTTCACTTTATGCACTTTGTTGCTCGATTCTTTACTTGCCCTTCCTGCCTCATTGTTTGTTATATTATTCTACTAATTTTATTGTCTCATTACTCCATTATTATTTGCGCACTCTAATATTCCAGCGCTCCTCACTTGCTCCTCTTTCTTCGTTCTTCCACCTTCTCCACGTTCTCCATCATATCCTTATCATCTATACTTTGGTTCATTTGCATTGCCCTTGGTAGACTCGTTTCCCTCCTTTTTCTTCATTTCATATTCGCCTTCTTATCTCATCTGTGCATTTTGTTTCGCTTGTTGCATTGACCCTTATAGACTCATTTTTCCCTTCGACTTCGATTTTTACTTTTGATGTTTGTTTGGTTTGTTCAAATCTGTCATGTAGACCTCATGGTTGTTCTACCATTGCCCTTCAATCCTGTTATATGTGCTTCATCGTTTTTACGTCTATTTTTGTGTCTTTTTAGTTGTGCAACTCCATGCCTTTTGTTTTTCGTTTCTGGCCTTTTGTCTATTAGCTTGACCTCTTCTACTTTTACGTCCATTCAAGTTTCCCTATACTATATTGTTCAATTTTCATCCCATTTCTCATTCTTTGCTACTCATTTTGGTCCTTCTTATACTTGGTTCCTTTTGGACCGTTCCCCTGTTCCACGAGTTTCTATTCAGCGAGCATATGTCCAATCACGCTTTTTTGTTGTTCTATATGTTCTGCGGTTCTACTTAGGTATTGTAATTTGCCATTTAGTCCATTGTCTTCCTTCCTCTCCTTTCTTGTGATTCGTTTGTTTCATCATCTCTTTTTCATCATTCTTTGAGTATTATTTCCATCTCTTATTTTGTGGCTCATTTTTTATTCCAATTTTTTATTTTTTATTTTTGTTTTCTCTTGTCAGATTCTCTTTGCGATCGTTCTCCATGTCACCCCTCTTATCGATTCTTTTTTTTTTTTTTTCTATCGCATCGATTTTTCTCTTTCCATCAGAGCCCATCTGTCCCATAGTTGTTTTTGTGCGTTCTAAAAGTCGGCTTGCGTCTTTGATTGTCTCGATTTTGACTCATTCCACTTGCTCCATCGTCCCATCGGTCTTACGTGCATTGCGGGTTTCCTTTATCCCGGCGATCTTGGAGACTTATTTACGCCTTTCTAGCTTCTTTTTTTTTTTTTTTTCGTTCTTTGAATAATTTTTGAGATTTGTTCCTCTTCTATCGGTAGTCATATGTGCTATCATAGGACCCATCCTAGGAGTGTATCTTGGGTTTTCATGCGCGTGCTAAAATTAAAATCGAAGATTAGATGTATGGCTCAACTTTGTCCATTTTGCGGATCGGCGTTGTGGAGCAAAGGGACACAGTTCTTCAAACTACTTGCTCTAGGCGTATCGCGATGATCTTTTCAGCGTGACATGTGACATGCAACATGGCCAGCGTCGATTATTATAGATATCTTTTGGTATAGACAGCATATCACCAGGTGGCAGGACGTTTTGGATGACCGGAAACAAATTCAAACTTTGCTAGATAAGTACACCATGTGAAGTATATGTTCTTGGTACCATTTAAAATCTATTTTCTATAAACACTTCCAGAGATCATGTTAACAGATAGTGTTTTGCTACAGAACAGGGCATATGTCCTTACCAATGCTCTATGATGTGCTCCATCTAATTAGAACTATAAGCTGCTCATGATTTTGTGGGTCGAAATCATGATGCTATTGTGGTCTCATCAAGCAACGTCCATTCTTTGCAATCTTCTCCTGCGTTTTAGAGAGATAATGCCAAAAGAAACTATTTGCCAACTAGATTAGCAATTTCGAATTTCTCCATGTGAATAAATAATGTAAATGGGCTTCTTTAACAAATTTGGTATCTTTGTTATTGGACTATAACAGATCACGTAACGAGATTTGTGTAGGGTGGTCCATCATAAATTTTAGTGCAGTTCTTCATTTGCTTTTAGACAGTTATTAGCTCCCAAAAGTGAGCTAGGCAACCAGAAGGATTCACTTGGATGAATCCCAAGGATTCGCTTGGATAAATTCTTCAAGCCATGAGGATTCACTTGGGTGAATCCTGAGATTTGCTTGGGTGAATCCTTCAAGCCAATCAGCTCAAAAATCCCTGTAGCAAGCCTATAATCAGTATTTGCGTATGGAGCAGGCCTATAAACTATGGCCCAGCTCAAGGATGACTCGCTCAAGCAAATCAATCAAATTCTCCTTGGTTACTCGTCAGTTTCGGGAGCCAATAAAGTGGGCGAGATTTTACCTCTTCTGACGAAGGATATGGAGACAAGTAGTGCGTAGTCCTTTGGATGCAATTACTTTGAATGATGGAAGCATAATATATTCTTTAATATGCATGCTATATGTTTGTTTGAGTCTATTTGTGAGCCCACTAATGCAACACATGTAAAACAAATATTCTTATTTTTTGTTGATAGCGAAATATCTTTATTGTGCCTCCTGCCTCTAATACTATTGCAGTAGGTGAAGGAAAAGAAAGCTCAACAATGCAAGAAGAAATCAGGAGTCTAAAGTGTTTGAAGTAAGCAAAATTTCCTTTGCATGTCATATTTGAGTTTGAATGAATTCACATAAATATTCTTCCCGAGCATTACTTATACCCTTGTAACTACAATTATAATATGCCCATGCAACAATATCAAAGTTCTTGAATAGTTATATTGATTTTTAAAATTTGATATGAAATTGTTAGAGCACATTACTAAATGATTATGCTCTTTTTAAGTGACATCTAAAATGCTTATGCGGGCTTAAGCTTATGTCTCGATTCAAAACCATTGTCGGTAGCTATATTTCATCCAAGAGCTTGAGCTCAAACATAATATTATATCGTAATTCGAGATGAAAGCATATCATGTAAGCACCCATGCATATAAGGCGAGAGAGCCCAAAGCTTATATGCGTATAGGCAACCTCGAGCCCATATGTATGGGCATCAAGATTTCTTAGGGTTTTTTCTGGTCTTGATGACATGTTACATTGTTTTTCAAAAGTGTGGGAATTACGGGGAACAAATTTTTAACATCGATTCCGATGGGTTAATAAAAACAAGGAGTGGAGCCAAAGATGGTGGCAAGGGTAAGCGAAATGGAGATCCGGTAGGCAAAAAGACATAGAAATTCAACAATAGAGGGAGATTGAAGGCTGAAGAAGAAAAAGAGAAATTTGTGAGGCGTTATGAGGAAAGGTTGTGGATGGGCAGTATGCCCTGGAAGAAATTGTAGGGGAGCAGTAAATGTTTCTTTTCATTTGCACCATGTCTGTAGTTATTGATTTGTTTTCCTTGCAGTAAAAAAGTTTGTGCTGTTTGTCGATAAGAACTGATGCTACATCTGAGTTCTAATTTGCGGGATAAAGTGAGAAGCTTGTATCCAAATTTTTCTCTGATCAAAAGATAAGTGAATATGCTTCTCATTCTCATTCTAACTTCACGAACTGGGTAAATAATCATGCTACGTGTGTGTAAGTCTGTTTAATTTGTGTTTTTTATCTGAAATGCCATTGCAGAAAAAGAAAGATCTAGTGTCACCTAGTTTTTTGAATTTGTCAAACTTTATAAAGACAAGCACGCTAACCTCTGTCAGAGAAAGAAAAAAAAAGGACTGAAGATTCTTTGCGCATGGGCTAGATTATTTGCTCCAGAATCCTTCGTTGCAGCCAAGTTGTTTCGTTCCAGAATCCACAAGTTCAGGGTATGATTATCTTGCGCCATTTGGAAAGGTAATGGCCAATACCAGTTTTCAATTTATGTGTTCTTTCTAGAAAACATATAAAAATCTATCTATCTATCTATCTATCTATCTATCTATCTATCTATCTATCTATCTATCTATCTATCTATCTATCTATCTATCTATCTATCTATCTTCTAGGTGCCATAATAGTAAGCGATCGTTTCTTGGTTTCTTTTGTCGTCATGACTAGGGTGGATACATGAGAGGAGGCAGCCCTTGTCTCTACGATCCGACCTTTACTTTCACGGCAAAGGAGAGATTCAAGATTGAAACTTGGGTGCCGGTTGGGGATCGCCATTTGTCTTCACAAGATTTACGGTAAATAAAATTCTTTGGTTTCTTTGTGCTTAGAATTTGCTTCTTGGCGGTCTTTACGGTCCTTCAAAGTACCACTAACGTGGTCTTTTGCTCTAATTGAAGCATTATGATTCTTTATAATTTTAGAAGGATTTGGCAACAGCGGTTTCCTCTATTATTATTTTTAGATCACACGAAAATTGCCCTGATAGCTTATAAGGTGGAGCAAAATTTTCGCAAGGCTATTAAGAAAAAGCGATTTAGGTTGTAATGTTGGTGGCAATTCATATCTTAAGCCAAATTTTAAGGCGGATGGAAGAACCCTTTCCTTTCTCTTCTTCTCTCTTCTTTGGTGGAGAGGTATAAATTTTGGTTCTTGGAAAGAGCAGTATATTATCAATTTCTACATGCTTTCTACAAGAAAGCGAGATTAATTTAGAGAGCCGAGCTAGGGATTTATTTGTGTAATGAGGGAAGAAGCCTTTACATCATAAACCCGGACTTTAGGGAGGAGTCTTGGCGGTTGGGCTATGTGTCTAACCAACTTTCGGTGGTATTTCACATCCGAGCAATCACGGCATCTAAAGCAATCTCCGCAGTTGTTGATTTACTTGCGGTTTTGGACTTCTTGGAAGCAATGGTTGCTTCCACGGCGAAAAAGATGGCGACTTCTCGGGTTACTTTGGATTCTTTTCTAATCATCTTTATTTTGAAGAGTTTCTTTGTGCAATCGAGTTATATCGGCTTCTAGAGCTTTAAATATTTCTTTGACCAAAAAAGGCGAAGATGTTGAGTTCCTCCTATAGTAATCTTTTTTGTGTATTGAAATATTTGTACTTTTTTGTCTTTGAATTCAAATCTGATCCGGATGGGATCACGATGTAATACTTCCTATATTATGAATATAAACCTTTCATTCCTTCAAAAAAAAAAAAAAAAAACTATTTATCTATCTATCTATCTATCTATCTATCTATCTATCTATCTATCTATCTATCTATCTATCTATCTATCTATCTATCTATCTATCTATCTATCTATCTATCTATCTATCAATCTATCTATCTATCTATCTATCTATCTATCTATCTATCTATCTATCTATCTATCTATCTATCTATCTATCTATCTATCTATCTATCTATCTTAAAAAACACTATTACCATAGAAGCATTCTCTATAAAACAATTCAATTCAATTCAATTCAAGTTATACCTAATGAATAAGCGTGTGTACTAAATTGAATGCTTTGCATGTTATTGCAATTGCTTACCCCACTCAACATTATCATTATTTGTTATTAATCTATACAAGAAATTTATCGCGGCGAACATTTCTCTTTCCGGACCTGGTGTCACCTTCAAACCCAAGTAATCTGACCATGTCTTTGTCATGACATGAACCTAGTGAAAATTTTTCAACAGACAGCTCCTTGATGGTAGTGTTAGAATATTTTTGAATGTCGAAAAGAGAAATATTTATGCTTGAGTTCATGTTAGAATATTACTGAATGTTTAAAATAAATATTTATGCCCCTCAAGCATACTGATCGTAGGCACATAAGGAATGTGTACAAAGATTTTTCAGCATAAAGGCGCGTGTACAAAGGATTTTCAGCATGGATGAAGTTAACCCCTTTAGGGCTACTAAAGAATGTTATGGTTCCTTCACGAGATTCTACAAAATGGTGAGAAAGAGAAATTTCACATGGGGTGGGTAGTTAGGTGTCTACGTTAATTTACAAAATGATGTGCAAATACAAAAAACAATAATTAAATACCACAAAAAATAAAACAATAGCAATTGTACCTAAAGAACAAAGCATTATTACATCTTTGTAGAAAATTGGCCAAATAGTGGCTATGGAGGTGGAAATAGCTGAAAAATAAAAGCGGATATGGGATGGTCTATTTCTAAACTATATTCACCTAAGCGGCACCATCACAAGCAAGCCGGATGAAGCGAAAAAAATTCTTCATCTCGATAAATGGTATGATTCTTTGAGGTACTCTTGATGTTGCTTTTCTCTAACTCCATGTCTCAACCCAGAATGTGTAAGCGAGTTTGCTTGGATTTATTATTTGGATAACAATTCCCTTCCATTTACCTGAGGACCAAATAGGAAAGTCAACAAGTCAAAAACCATATCTAAACATGCTATATCGTGCAATACTAAAAACTGTGAACAAAACCATGCAATATTATAGACAATCTCGCGAAATGTTCAGGAATAATCCTGATTATCTACAAGCATATTGAATGCATGTTTTTTACTAAATGCATATTGAATGCATGTTTTTACTAAATTTTCTTTGACACCACCTAGCTCTTGATTACGAAAATAACACTGCTCGAATGCAACGAGGATAGCACTATTTTGAGGATATGGCTCGTTTGTGAAGTTGACGGAATTTCCTATTGCCACAAATTCAGTGGCGCTGCCACAATGATGCAAATGCTATTCGTGGGCCAGAATAAGAAATAAAAATAATAATCAGGGATTAGAATAAAAGCGAATCCAACAAAAGGCGATTGCAAAACAATGCTAAATCATCTATGGTACAAATTTCAAAAGGATCAAGCGCAAAATAATGGAAAAGGATGCTCGAATCAACGAGAAAATCATATAAAATATTCAAGAGTTCCATTGGGTATAGTTGTTTTGGACAATATCCTAATGCTCATTGTTCTTGGATATTCAACAACCCAGAATCGCGGTCGTTTGGACAATATCCTAATGCTCATTATCGATAATGCATTTTGCTGGGTCAAATTTTTTTTTTGGTAGGGGTTTTTAATCTGTCGTTAATACGCTTTGCTCTCTTTTGTTTGGGTCCCATAGGCCAATTGGTCTCCGTGGACGCTAAAAACCTATTCTATTCTATTCTATTCTATTCTATTCTATTCTATTCTATTCTATTCTATTCTATTCTATTCTATTCTATTCTATTCTATTCTATTCTATTCTAACTCCATGTCTCGGCCGGAATGTGTAAGTGAGTTTGCTTGGATTTATTATTTGGATAACAATTAAGTAATTTTATATGCACCATTAGATAAAATCCTTGGCCCACGGACACGGGTTGCCATAAGCTTCCACGATTACGTCATGACTTGCTATAACAAGAAACTTAGCTATTGGTGACCATGCTACATCAAATACATAATCGTATGAGAGCTGCATCAAAAATATATAAAGCATTACAACCAGGTTAGTTAGACATACAACAACTTGATTCTCGCAATTCAAACATAGTCGTCGATATTTTAATGAGTTCTATGTTTACGTGTCGGACTTACATGGATGACATTATCGGACTTACCTCAAAACATGAATGCATTGAAAGGATGAGGTATTAAAAACCTAATTGTTGTATCCCGGATGTTGTAGCTAACAACTTGCCGTTAGGAGAGAAAACAACTCGTTCACTTCCCACAATGTTCTTGCAAAAGACCTTTGTCAAAGCTGAATCCATACGAAGATCCATATTCTACAACACTTGTCATCACTTCGGTTGCAATATAAAATCTGAATCATCTATATCTACACCTATGGCGTCCTCAATATGTCCATGCAAAGTCATACATCCTTCTCTATTCGAGGATCCGAAGCTTTCTTTGTATAGTCAAATGATGCAGTTGCCCGGCAGATGTCCATGAGGTTTGAAGCGGACTCCATAAACTACATTGCGATGACCTGCAATAGCAAGTACTACTAAAAGGTATTTTCAAAAAATATAGGAAGTTAACTACTACCTTCAGACATCTCTTGTTTGCATATCGTAGGTCTTCCTTTGCATTTTACCGTCAAGGTTGCAACTGATATTCCCCTTTCAGCATCCCATATCATGCAGGTTTCAATGACAATCCATTTACCTGAGGACCAAATAGGAAAGTCAACAAGTCAAAAACCATATCTAAACATGCTATATCGTGCAATACTAAAAACTGTGAACAAAACCATGCAATATTATAGACAATCTCGCGAAATGATCAGGAATGAATCCTGATTATCTGCAAGCATATTGCAAGCATATTGAATGCTATTCGTGGGCCAGAATAAGATATAAAAAAAATAATCCGAGGGTTAGAATAAAACGATTCAACAAAAGACAGTGCAAAACAATGCTAAATCATCTATGGTACAAATTTCAAAAGGATCAAGCGCAAAATAATGGAAAAGGATGCTCGAATCAACAAAAAATCATATAAAATATTCAAGAGTTCCATTGGGTATAGTTGTTTTGGACAATATCCTAATGCTTATTGTTCTTGGATATTCAACAGCTACCGAGATCACGATCGTTTGGAACAATATCCTAATGCTCATTATCTGATAATGCAGCTGTAGGTCAATTTTTTTGCCCCACGTGCTATCCAGGGTCATAACCATACACGAAACCCAAACATGGATTGCAGGCAGATAAATTCCGCTTTCTATAGCACAAAAAAACCTCTGTTTGTGCTTTTCCTCTAAAACTGAACTGAAAAATGGAGTTTGGAGCAAATTGGATTGTGCCGATTTTGCTCAGGAAACTGCTCCATTGCCACTTAAAATCGCCATGAGTTTTTCAAACATTTGTAATCGCATGCCCATAACCTGAAATCATCGCATTCCATGTGACCACGGTCCTATTTATCAAGGTCTTTAAAGATTTGATGTGCTTCCTCCAAGCTCCAACATTTGGAATACATATCAATTAGAGTGCTTCCAATGGCAATATCAAGTTGCAATCCACTTGTAATAGTCCGTTCATGGATGCACCTACCATGCTCCAAGGCATAAGCACTGCCATTTGCTTTCAAGATGTTCAAATATGTGACTTTGCTATGCTCTATGCCCTCGTACTGCATGAAAACATTGCATAGCTCAAAGATTTTAACCATGCTCAGAATATTCAGAAATTATTGCATTCCATGCTGCTACATTTAAATTTGGCAATTTGGAGAAAGTACTGCATGCTTCCTCCAAGCTCTCGCACTTGGCATACACATCCAAAAGACTACTCCCTATGGCTATAACGGGTCAAGCTGGAGCTCATTTTCAACAACCTGCTGGTGAATACATCTTCCTAGTTCTGAAAGCATTCCAGGGCAAGATGGGTTTGATTGTGTTGAGCATATCTTGCAATAATGGCGTTTCAAGTTACCACATTTCGGTCTTGCAGTTGACAACATGAGACTGAAGATATTTGCTCATGGATATGACTTCAGAATGCTCAGAAACATGAACATATCTGGATTTAGGCTGTTATGCTTCATTTAGGCATGTTCGGTAAAATTACTAGATTACCATTTCCAAAATCACACAAAAGAGCTGAAGGAGTTTTAGATCTAGTACATACGGATATGTGTGGCCCTCTAAATGTTAGAAGCAGAAATGGAAAGAGATATTTTATAACATTTATAGATGATCATAGTAGAAAATGCAAAGGATATTGTTTCACACGAAAATCTCAAGCTCTTGAAGCTTTCAAAATGTATGTCTCAGAAATGGAGAGACAAACAAACAGAAAATTAAGATGCATAAGATCAGATAGAGGAGGAGAATATTTATCTACTCAATTTGAGTCTTTTGCAGGCTAAGGAATTAGAAGGCGATTGACATGTAGGCATACTCCCGGCAAAATGGAGTTCTTTGAAAGGAAGAATAGAACATTGCTTGATGCATTAAAGATCAATGTTAAAGTTCTCAGTTTGCCAAATAAGTGCGGGAGGAAGCACAATTTCATTATAATGGGAAAATTTTTTAGTAAACTGGAATTTTTTATTATGGGGTTGTATAGACCTTATTAGGGGGTTGTATACACGTAATGCGATTACCACTGTATCATAGACCTTATCACGAGGGGTTCTATACACGTGCGATGCAGTGTATCATACATACATGAATATTTAGAGAACATAATAACACCGGTATCATATACCAACTTCCAAACACAATAGAGACCAAAGTATGAACTATGTATGTCCCTAGTAACCTTCCCCCAGGTTCCTAACCCCTTTCCCTTCCCCTTTCCCTTCGCCTGCGAGGTCTAACCCACGCATCTGGGTTAGGAGTCAAGAGCTCACGCTCATCCCATCTTGATTCTTCCCACCATATGGGGTACCTAGTCATTAGAAAAGTAATTCCACAGGGATAATACTCACGGAAGAAGAGCGGACCCAACTCCACAAAACCGTTGTACTCATTGTAGTACACCCTAATAAGGCCATACATCTGTCCCTTACAAATTTCATGAATGAACTCTGATATGTATGCATCCAGAGAGTGTGCTAAATATCCAGCACGAAGAAGAGGCCTCAATCATTTTGTAGCATCTCGGCCCCGAGATAAGAAGGGTTCAAGCATTCCCCTCATTGCAAGTCTCCTATAACATTCGGGATGGATTAATTTCCATCAGTGGCTCATGACCACAATCAAATCGCTCGAGAATGAAGTTGATCAACTCCATTGTAAGCTCCTTGGTGGGGATCAGGCGCAACCTCCACTCAAGAAATGGTCCCATAGCTCATCCATTCCAGGCCATACATTGAATGCCAGGGCATGCTTGCGGCCTTGCAGAGTAGCCAGGGGAGGATTAGGTCCAATCATTTTGCAAAAAGCAAGCAAGGATCACCGTGAGCAAGGAACAGGCCGAGCAAGTAGCAAGTTCAAGAGCAAGCAACAAGATCAAGTAGCGAGGGGAGCGAATGAAGTAGCAAGGAACAAGGATCAAGATCAAGTAGCAAGATGCAATGAACAAGGAAGATCAAGTAGCAAGAAGATCAAGGAACAAGGAAGATCAAGGAGCAAGAAGCAAGGATCAAGATCAAGTAGCAAGGAACAAGATCAAGTAGCAAGATCAAGAGCAAGGAACAAGATCAAGTAGGAAGGAGCACGCGGGAATGAAGTAGCAAGGAACAAGGATCAAGATCAAGTAGCGGTAGCAAGATCAAGAGCAAGGAACAAGATCAAGTAGGAAGGACACGGGAATGAAGTAGCAAGGAACAAGGATCAAGATCAAGTAGCCGAAGCAATGAACAAGGAAAATCAAGTAGCAAGAAGATCAAGGAACAAGGAAGATCAAGTAGCAAGAAGATCAAGGAACAAGGAAGATGAAGGAGCAAGAAGCAAGGATGAAAAGTGAGAAATGAAAACAAGGTAAAAGAATTTATAGCTACGAATCCAATAATGTTGAAGTATAATACCAATAATGTTGAAGTATAATACCAATAATGCTCAACGATAATACCAATAATGCTCACGATAATACCAATAATCTTTGAATATTATACCAATAATTCTATAACGACTATAAAAGCAGCTCCATTCGGTAAGTCATTCATCTCCCATGGCTTATAATATTTATGATGATCAGTTTGAGACCATTCTTTGCTCCATGAGCTACAATGATATTAATCGCTGCATACGTAAAGGTGTTAAGCTGGATCCTTACTTACAATCCAAAGCAGAAGGTCGTGAGTGTGATTGCCCGCCTTACCGTGTTGTGATCCATCTTCTTTGGGTTCTGGCGCCATGCCCTCTGGTGAATACGATCACAATAGCAGGGATTGATGATGAGTGAATCATCGACTCTATAATGCCATCAATAATATGTGCATCTAAATTATATGTATGCCATCAATAATGTGTGCATCAGATGTAATGATGTGTATTAAACACCTATTATAATAGATGTAAGGATGTTAGTATAAGCATAAATTAGGATGTATCGACAACGTATTAATTGTCCAAAATGCTTAAGTATTATAGCAAAAAGAAATTACATACATGATTATCGAGAACACATGGAGATTGAGAGCTTTTTAGCTAATGCTATGTCCCCCACATGTCAACAATGTATTTTGGAATCGAGCAGTCTTGGTCTTTTGCCATTTGCATCCCATGCATAATGTATGGCATCTAACTTCTCATACCTTGATGGATCTGATGGATTGGGTCGCCAACGTTTAGTTAAGCAACTTCAGTATAGTCACGACCAACAGGCATCCACCATGATACATAAATGTGACCATAATTGGTAGACTCGGATCTAGGATGGCATCTTCTTTCTCAAAGCCCAACCACGTTGGAGTTTCATCGATCTCGTGGGACTAAAACAAACATACCTTTCGTAACATGTGCATGAGGATCGAACTCATCCATAGCAACACCGACTTTTGGGCCCATCGCCGCCCACAATATGTAGGCAAAGGTCTTACAAGCACACGCGGCTTCATCGACCTCTGGAGTAAATGCTTTTGTAGAGGTTCTTGCCTTGTGCGCAACCAAAAGTTATCATTTTGAGGTCGCCGGAGATACATCTTCCAAACACAAAAAGAATCTCGCTTCGGTAATCCATAGTTGCTTTGTAATCGTCATTGCAAACACACTATCTTCTTGATTTTTGCGTGAAGGAATTCCATAATGCTATGTACTTGCTGATGTTTGTCTGCCGGCCAAAGGAGATCTTTCAATGTCTTCCTTGGAGGGATATTTTAGGCACCCTGTTGGTAACGTTGGCTCACCATTTTCATCCTCCTTCCACATTCTTATTCCATTTTCGGAATCCACTCTTTATGGGTTGGCGCATCTTATATTGCATAATGGGCCATTTCCCATCCATTTTAAATCGAATAGCAATGGCTCGTTATGGCGTTGCGCCCTTATCGGGGATATATCCCTTGACAAAGCCTTTCAACTGGAACTTCATCCACAAAATATGGAACAGGGAGACTTTGCATTGCACTTGCTAAACAAGTAAAGCAACTCGAGGCAAAGTTAGAGCATCCGATGAACTCATTAACGTCGAAAAGTTCCCAAACAATGCATCAATATCGTCATGAGTGTGCCCAACCATCATGAAGCCAACTGAATCTCATCGAATACCTTAAGCCATGTCAAATAAAGAGGTAGGAGAACACATATCTATTTTTATTTTGACCCGATGCATTATCCAACCTGTAAGTAGAGATTTGAGGAAGAGGATTGAAGCCTTCTAAGTTGGCACTAGAAGATGAAGGCATCTTCTCTTGTGTCTGCACTAGCTTATGTTGCGGTGGTCGAGTATCTTTTAGGGCTTGCATCAATTTGCAATCAGTAGTTCGCTTCCACACAAATCACCACACTTGTCTTCTTAGGCAACTCAAGATAGTGTAGGATCCTAGAAAGTGATCCAACATGAAAGTTTGAGTCATCCTTCCAAAGATCAAGAGAGAAATGGCCATAAGCCCGTCCACCATGACCATGTGTCAATGCTCTGTCAAAGCTGCTCTTCAAGCGATCTCCTCTCCAAAACGGACTTTCTTTGAGATGGTGACTTCTTGGTGTGAGTGTTTTGACCTGATCCATCTTATCATGTATTATGCGAGAGGTGACTTTACGGCGAGCGATGTGATAATGCACGCCAATGCCAATATTGACTCTACAGAAGGCGTTGTTCCAACATATGTGCCAGCCGTTGAATTGAAAGGTTGCGCCTCTCCCTTATATCTTTTGTTCTTTCCAATTTCGCTGATGACTACACATATGTTACACTTGGAGAATCTTTGTATTTTTGCTATATCTTTGCGATGGAAACTCTTTCTTCCAAATATTGTAAAAAAGGGCAAGGTTACACTCTTTCCGTCAATTCTTCCACCACGGGCCCACCTCCTTATGTATGCTCTTCTTATTAAGGATGGAAGGAAGTTTGCGAACATTCTCCTTATATCATCCTTTCCTTTTTTGCTTCTATGTGGAATGCTCTCTGCATTCTCACTAATGAAGGTATCAAGCACACTTTCGTAGCTAGTGTCACGGATCTAGGCTTCTTAGAGCAGTATTACCATGCTCGCCGTTTTCCACCTAACTCGAACCTCTTCCTCCAACTATAAAACGTGTGGAAGGCAACTCCTAAAACCATAGCCATGCAATGTGACACTCCCCTCCCTGGGACCACTACTTTCGCCTCCGGACCGCCTGTATAAGTTACACTCAACACATCAAAACAAGCGTAATCCCGGCCTTTGCTTGATTGAGAATAAAATTCTTTTCTTAAGGCACATACTTGCCGCTGGAAACAGATTTTTTTGACACATTCGTCCTTGCGGCATGTTGATTTTAGATCACTCTTGATTGCCTTGGGCGCACATCCTCTCCTCCTTGCCATCCCCTTTGGTTCCTCGACCCTCTTCACATATGTATATTTCCTTTTCCTCTGAATTGCTTCTCAACATCAGCTTCCAAGCACTCAACTTCTAAATCATCATGTTCGAGAGCAGCAAGAGCTTGTAAATGTTGTGGCTTGTCCTACCATCATGAAGCAAAAAGCGGCATGGGTCTCCAGGTTACTAGGCTTTAGCTATAGGCCTCGGCACAAGCATGACATGGCTGATATTTTTGGTTTCCGTTGGATCTATTATGTTACCCAAAGCCGACCTTTGATACACCCAAGAACTCATCGTCTATAGCATCCACGAGGATCACTAAAGACTATATTAAGCCTCGAATATTTTAGATCCGTCTTGAGAGTGAAGAATGTAGCATGGCAAACCTAGTAGATCCGATGCGAGTAGTAGGCTGTCTCATCTTGAGGGCTTAAACAACTTGAGACCAAGGCGGGCAGCTAGATTCTCATGACCTCCAATCTCCTCTACTATCTCGTCTTCTTCATTTGTTGCTGTATTGCTTGGTTCACCACGGGAGCGATTGAAACCGATGTTAAAAGACTCTTGCCGGATGGACTACTAGATGAATCCTCTTGTGAAGAGGGCAAATTGAGGGATCTGGGACGTATCTTCACTTGAGGGCCACTCATTTGGTTTTACATCCCTCTTAGGCCCTTGAATGAATGTGCCTTTGCTTCACCAATGTTATACCCCCTCATGAGGGGACCGGAAGCTTTGTCGATGGGATCCACGGACTCAAGTGACCTCAATTGCTACATTTGAAGGATCTATTTCCTTTTCATGAAGAGTGGTTCTATTCAAAATATGTCCCGGGCAACAATTGTCCTTCCGACGAATAGGTTGTACAGGAAAATTAAACTGTTTTCAATCAAGCAAGGCGATACTTTTGAGAACATATGAAATAGAGGAAAAAATAAAAAAAAATGCTTAAAATGGCGCTATTTAGTACAAAAAGTATAAATTTTGGTCCAAATTTGGAGCTAAATGAAGCCATGGCCATTTGGTAATAACGGTGAACACTTGGATCAAATGGCCATTTAAATATTATTTGATCAAAGCACCATTTCGACCAAATGGCGAAGCTCCATCACAAAATCTACACGAGGTGCCTATGTTATGCATTCTTGCTCCCATTGCCGTATATGTGTCAATAAGAGCGGGCATGCATAACATGGGCACCAATGCCAACTTTGCAATTGAAACCAAGGATCGTGTCCTAGCGGCATTAATGTCGACATTTGAACACTCTATACACATGGCGGCAATAGAGCGTAATTTATGCGTAAAATGGTGGACTTACTTGATATTGGATAGATCCATAGTGGTATGTCCCCGAGCGTTAGATAGAACAAGGAAAATGAAGCTGATCCTGCCGGATATATTGGCAGAAGAATGCGCCAAGAAGAGCCAAGAAGAAAGCGCCAAGAAAGATCGAGAAGAAGGAGGATTCGCCAAGAAGAAAGCGCCAGAAGAAAGCCAAGAATCACGATTTGTGGATTTGAAGAAGAAAGCGCCGGCAAAGACGCGCCTTACCAAAGCAAACGCCAGGGCTTTCGAGAAAGAAGCGCTTTATCTTGGCAATTTGAGGCAACAAAGGATTGAAAGCGCTGAACAGGCGGCAGCGTCTGGCGTCGTGGCATGGTCGCATTAAGTGAGCACGGCGGCAAAGGGGGCTTTAAAGGCAAAGTACAATTTCAAAACGGACGATTCAAAGTTGGGCCGGTGGCGATCCAAATTTCAATATCTGGCGGGAATTTTGACTTTTATGTTAATTCGCGGGAAGGGAATTTTGAATTTTATGTTCAAATTTGGCTGGTGGCGTTGGGAAATATTCAATTTCAAAATTGAACCAGAAGGGCATGAGCTGGACCGCCCGGGCATGGGCGGAGTGGGCGGCCGGGGCGGGTCAAGGGCGTGGTATTTGCCGGGCATGGGCGCTGGACGCCCGCGGGCATGGGCGCAGGGACGATAGGCCCTAGTTGCGCCCTTTTTTTGAAGCTTCTCATTAAACTTTATTCGTTTTCGATTCCGACTCCAAATCGACCTTAGCCAATGGCGCCCAATAGTCACAAACGTTTAGCGTACCAAATCCTAAAGCAACCCTTTTCATCCCTTTTTTCGATTGATTTAAAGCCATTTCCCGCTCAGTTCACCGCCTCAACACATCTAGATACACACCGGTTTTGGGACCAAATTCAAAGCCTGTGAAATGAAATGGACAATTACGGAGCTCAACAAAATGTGGAGCCGAAGCTACCACCTCAAGGGGCGGTATGTCGATCTACTTGCATTGTTTGTTTGGGCTAAATGAAGCCACCCAGGCTATTTAGATGCACGGTAACCACTTTAGGGTCTTATAGTTGACAAATGGCGCCATGGCCATTTGGATGATTGAGTGCACTTTAGGAGTCTTAGCTTACGCCCAGGTCTTGTTGTTATAAATGGCCGCCATGGCCATTTGATGTCTATTAACATACATTTGGGACTTGTTGTTGGCAAATGGCCATGGCGCCATTTGATGTGTATTAGCTTACCATAGGGCCTTGTTGTTGGCAAATGGGCCATGCCATTTGATGTCTATTAGCATACATTGGGAACTTGTTGTTTGCCTAGTCATATCCGGGTTCTGCTTTGTTTGTTACGTTTGTGGTATCTCCTACAGTCGCGGGTGCCTCCACCAGATCCGATCCACTCTCGCCGAACCATCTTCCTCGAATATTGCGTAAGGGAGTGGTTTGGACTGGTGGAGGCCTCTTCACCAAACGCGGGGATAGGCATACGACAAACCTCCGTGCTTATGACTTTGATCGATACAAATGGTTTACCGCGCCATTTGCCAACCACAACCTATTAATGCGCCGCTTGTTCCAACCATTTCTTGATGCCTCTTTGTTGCCGATGCCTCTTTGTTGCAGCCTATCTTCGTCGCGAAAACACAATTTCAATCCGACCCGGACTATGATGCCGATGGGCAGTCTTGGTGCATGGAAGCAATCGCGGGTGAGCCCTCTCGCTCTGGGCTCTAAAAGGAGGCTGCCAGGAAGAAAACTCTGCCTCCTTATAAAGGAGGCGGAACCACGAAGCGGGCCGGCATTTACAGCCCGGTATCTTGGTCCAAATGAAGTTGGTTGTCAAAGCGATCCCGCGAGGATTGGATCAGGGTGAATACGTGAAGATACTTTGAAGCATAGAATAATTGTGTACTATGTGAATTTGGAAGTTTTATGATCCCAACTTGTAATGTCGCTAGCATTGCAAATGTAGCCGGGTTGTTGAAGAAGCAAAATTTGAAGCTGACTGCCGTCATCTGCTTGACTTTGAAGAAGGCGACATCAAGGTCCACAAGAAATCTTGAGGGGCTTTATGATTATAATCGGATGAAGCAGTCGAAAAACTTCGCCTTCATTCGTTGTCAAGGCAATAGCCCAAATGAGAAACTACCGCCATTGTGGACACGCGGCGGCTAAAAGCAAAGTGAGCAAGAAGAAGACAAGACAACCTAGGGATACACTGCGAAACCCGACAAAGACTCCTCATCTTCTACCGAGGATGTCCAGAACGAGGAAGGAAGAAAAGCGCGGGCAAGAGGAAAGTTAAGAGAAAAGGATCACAAAGATCCGGATATGGAAAAGAAGGAAAAGAAACAATCTAAAGAAAGGAAAGAAGGAAAAGGAAGAGAAGGAAAAGAAAGAGAAGGAAGATAAAGAAAAGAGGGAAAAGAAGGAAAAGAAAAGGGCAAGGAAAGAAAAGGATAGGGAAGGCAAGGGAAGGAGGAAGGAAAAGGGCGACCACGAGGAAACGGAGGGAAAGGAAGTGGAGGCGGAGGAAACGGATGGGAAAAAGAAGAAGCCTGGTAGGAGACCCTTGAGAAGGAGAGGACACCAAAAAACAAAGGAGGCGCCACCGGACTCCAAGTCTGCTTGGAAGTCCTAGAAGTGGTGGTGAACCTCAGGAGCCCAAGGCATAGCGAGGATCCTGGCGGACACACCGGCCAAAAGGGTCCCCATTAAGAAGCTAGAGCCAAAGAAGCTCACATTAAGAATAGCTCAGCACTTGCTAGAGGTGCTGCAAATCTTGGTGGAAAGGTCGAAGAGGAAAAGGCAGAGAATACACACCAAAAAATTTACGATCAAGGCATCTGTTTCCTCCGGTGTCACATTCATTAAAAAATAGGCGTGTTCAAATTATATCAAGGACCGGCAAATCGACATCTAGACCAAGGAATATGGAGCACGTCAAAACTTTGGTGGAGTCCTTTCAGAGAGACCCACATCCAGTCTTCACTCCCGCTGATGTGATTCCATTCAATCCCCTCACAAACAAACTGGTCCCTTGGAAAACCGAGGATGACCTCATGGGGATGCACTATTATATAGTGAATGGTAATCATTCAGTTATGGCTGCTCAACTTGTATGTAGAAGACTCGGCACACCAAAGTCCCAAGAGCAAATGTCAAAGATTTATCTTCAACGGAATTGCCGAGAGTGTTGTGCGGGCGATCAGCGAGCGAGGAATGCCTGCAGCTCAGTTGTGAAGTCAATGATATCACTGCGAAGACTATTTTCAAAGAGCCATTCATTGATAACATAACCCACCTGCGGCAGCAATATGCTCTATGCGGGAAGCCTGATCCATCGGGACGCGGGCAATCTCGCTCAGAACCATACAAGGTACATGTTTTAATTTTCTGCAAGATTATGAAATGGCTCGCGGGCCATTTTGTTCATGCGGCACGCGGCCATTTCCTCACCAAAAAATACGGCCATTTGCTCATTAAATGTTCAAGTCTAACTTCTTGTTGTTTCAGTTATCGGCTTTTGTTTGAAGTTACCATGCGTGGTAAGCATCCTAAAGATTTCAACCAGTGGGTCTTCATGCCAGAGGATATTTTTCAGTTATTCGTGTCCCTATGGAACTTGTGGAAATCTTGCAAGCTAAAAGACAACAAGGGACAAACTATTACATGGCGGGCAAAAGAATCGACTACTTGGTCCGGACCTACCTGAGGTGCATGAGGGGTATGGACTACGAAGACTGTCGGGTTCTGTTCCAGGAAGTGCTGGATGGGAAGACCTTCGTCAAGGTCACTAGTGATTATACAGGTAAGCAATTCTTCAAGGCAAGGGCAAAGACACTAAGATCCATATCTTTCTTGAAGAAGGAGATTTTTGCATACGTGAAGGATAATTTTCCGAGGAAGTTCAAGTCCTTCATCGATCTCGATCTTTGCTTGATCTTAGGGGCCGAGGATACCGACCTGATTTCCATGGCCACCTTGCATAGTAAGTGGGTTGAAACCGAGTGGGCAAGGAAGGCATTTTCGATAACGTGCCACCGCCTTGGCAAGATTCATACATAATCTTTGTCTTGAAGAGAGAGGATACTGAAGACTTCCGTTGCGAAGTTGAACTAACAGACAGCAAGGGACAAGTTGTTTGCACTCCTGTACCAGTATCCTTGATTGCCCTGGACACTAGAGGCATATTTCCAATGTGGGACAAAACCACACTAACAAATTTCTTTAATACAGTTTGTAAAAAGAACACCACGGTGATTCTTTTTGGATAGTGGTCTTTGCAAGGCGAGACACAACTTTTTGATTTCATCATTGGATGATCCGGATTCGAGATCCGGAGTTTATATTGGCATGTATGAGGGCCGAATACAAGAATCCGCCTCCCCAGGAGTTGGGAGGCCCATTCACTAGTGTATGCCACAAAGATTGGGCCACCGAAGGTCCTCCCTGTCGAAGTTATTGACCTCAAGTTCCCCTTCAACGATCATCCTCAGAAGCGCCACGGTTCACGTGCCTAACGAAGAAGACGAAGGCGGGGAGACAGAGGCTATGGTAGGAAGCTCTGCAAGCAGCAGCGGTCAGAATGCGGTGGCAAGGCTTGCCAGGGGACATAATTATGAGAAACGGCTGGGTCTGCTACATGCTCGTACCTCGTGCAGAAAATGGTACCGCCAGGAACAGGGGTGTTTGATTACTTCTCCTGTGGTTCTTTTGGCCGGGCTTCATTGCTGAATAAGAGATTTTGCATTGTATTCGAAAGTGACCCGCTTAAGCATGAGTGCCTAAAGGGGATTCTTGATAGGCTTGACCGCCTACTGAATCCTACCATCGCAGCTGTTCCTGTGACAGAGAGACCACCTGCTGTAGTTGAAGAAGCTGTAGATCCACCAAAATCGAGAGATGCGGCTCCACCCGATGTGGACTATGATGTGATCAAGAATACACAATTCAATATGGACATTCTTGATGATCCCAATTTCATCGCCCACAGCGTTCGAGAGCTTTCTGGGAGATCCTATGGTTGCTTCTTCTAGCCATGGCCCTGGCCATACGGAACCTGATCCTATTGTGGAGCCTGTTCCTGATGAGGAACCCTGAATTTTGTATGCAAATAATTTAAATTGTACACTAATACTCTTGTATACAGGCTGCCTCTTCCGAGTCCTTGCCTGTTTTGGCAAATTTTTTAATATGCAAATCTATGAATTCGGAATTTTTAACTATTTTTGTGATGTTATGTTTCTCCAGCTTCATTTTATGCAATGCTAGAATTTTTAATGGCGCCAATAAATGGCACTTTAGATGCATATTTTTTTTAAATGGCGCCATAATTGCTCAAAAAATTGGCATAAATTTGACTAAAAGATTTTTTCGTTCCTAATTGGAATCGAAATTTCTCATTTTAATGAAATTGTGCTTCATGTTCATTTATTCTGCCTTTGACTCCCTTGATTTTAGCTTATGTTGGTTCAACATTCCATGTTTCTTATATGGATCAGGTTGCTCTTTGGTATATCATTTTTATTTTATGTGTTCATTAGTCCTTTTTGGATTATCTGTTCTATACGGTCTATCTGCCCGAGCCCATATTAAATTTTGGTTCCTTAAATTGGTCATGTTGCTCATTTGGTATATTATTTTTTATTCCATTTGTTTTGTAGTGGCATGCGGACTAGGTTCTATCTGCTTGAGATGCACTTTATTCTTTGGTCCCTTGCACATTTCTAGTACCTCGACAAGCTTATGCTATTCCAGTTGTTTCCTGTATGGCTTGGCTACATTACTACATTTGGTAGGTTATTCTTTGTTCATTTAGTCCCATTTGCTCTAGATAATTAGCCTTTTGTGTCTTGGCTCCTGTCGCTCCCTTACTTCAATTGGTGTTCTCTTGTGCTTAGTTTTCAGATTTGGTTCCAAAGTCTTGTTTCTCTATTTTGCATGTCTCCTTTCTTACTCTTTCGTGGGTCTGGTTTCTTACTCTTTGTGCCATCTCTTTTCAAAGTGTTCCCTTCATTTCCTTCTTTCACCTTCTTTTTCTATTGATAGATATTTTGGTTCTTTGTGAACTGCTGTTGATTATCACTCCATCGGTTGCTTCATTTTCTCCCATGGTACCTTTGACTTATTATCTTTTTCTTTATGCTATCTAGGTTAGTTTGAGCTCATCTTAACTTTTGTAGATATCGTATTCTGTAGTGCATGAATTTTATCGAGTCTATGCTTTGTTGTTGTTGTTATTTTGGGTTTGGTCAAATTCATAGTTTTATTTGCATTAGGGATTTTTTGAGATCATAAAAGGGCCTTCTAAGAATGGCTGACTAAGCTATATGAACTACCAATCGAGAAAAAGCAGGCGGTAATCCAGTCGACAAAAGCGATTATAACTAACTCCTTTGGATCACATTTTCTAGCATAAGTGTTGATAGAAAAGTCCAAATGAGATTTTGTTTGGTGCAATAGATAGATCTCATTGAAATCTTTCTAACCTTGGGTGGTTTGCATATCTTTTAGCCCCGTAGGATAGTAAAAAAGGATAAAAACCATATTTTTTGGAGTTTTGACAATCATAAGTGGTTAAAATATGTGCAAAGCATATAAGGTTGGAAAGATCTCAACGAGATCTATCTATTACACTAAGCGAGAGATCATTGGACTTTTCTATCAACGGTTATACTAGAAAAATGTGATCCAATGAGTTAGTTATAACAGTTTTTGTTGGACGGATCGAACTCGATTCACGATTGGTAGTTCATTTATCTTCATTTGGCTTAGTTGGCATGTTTTGAAGGCCCTTTTTAATCTAAAAAACCTAATGTTTTATCAAAAGCAGTTCCTTTTTCCATCTTTTCTTTGCATTGTTCCCAGCATTTTAGGTTTTGTTGTTCTGATGTTTTGTGCGTCTCTCTCCCATCTTTTCCGTTGTTTTATTTGTTCACTTTATGCACTTTGTTGCTTGATTCTTTACTTGCCCTTCCTGCCTCATTGTTTGTTTCATTATTCTACTAATTTTATTGTCTCATTACTCCATTATTACTTATGCACTCTAATATTCGGCGCTCCTCACTTGCTCCTCTTTCTTCTCGTTCTTCCACTTTCTCCATGTTCTCCATCATATCCTTATCTATACTTTGCTTCATTTTGCATTGCCCTGGTAGTTTCGTTTCCCTCCTTTTCTTCATTTCATATTCGCCTTCTTATCTCATCTGTGCATTTTGTTTTGCTTGTTGCATTGACCCTTATAGACTCATTTTTCCCTTGATTTTTTACTTTTGATGTTTGTTTGGTTTGTTCAAATCGCCATGTTGACTCGTGGTTGCTCTACCATTGTCCGTCAATCTTGTTTTATATGCTTCATCCTTTGTACGTCTATTTTTGTGTCTTTTTAGTTGTGCAACTCCCTGCTTTTTGTTTTTTGGTTTTTGGCCTTTTGTCTATTAGCTTGACCTCTTTTCCTTTTACATCCATTCAAGTTTCCTTATACCATATTGTTCGAATTTTCATCCCATTTCTCATTGTTGCTACTCAATTTTGGTCCTTCTTATACTTGGTTCCTTTTTTGGACACGTTCCCCTGTTCCACGAGTTTCTATTCACTGAGCATATGTCCAATCTGCTTTTTGTTGTTCTATATGTTCTAACAGTTCTACTTAGGTATTGTAATTTGCCATTTAGTCCATTGTCTTCCTTCCTCTCCTTTGCCGCGGTCGTTTGTTTCATCATCTCTTTTTCATCTGTTGCTGAGTATTATTTCCATCTCTTATTTTGTCACTCATTTTTTATTCCAATTTTTTAATTTTTATTTTGTTTCTCTTGTCAGATTCTCTTTGCGATCATTCTCCATGTCACCCCTCTTATCTGATTCTTTTTCTATCGCATGCGATTTTCTCTTTCCATCCGACCCATCTGTCCCATGGTTGTTTTGTCTGTTCTAAAAGTCCCGCTTGCGTCTTTGATTGTCTCCAGTTTTGACTCATTCCACTTGCTCCATCTGTCCCATCAGTCTTACCTGTGCATTCTGGGTTTCCTTTATCCCAGCGATCTTGGAGACTTATTTCTGCCTTTCTAGCTTCTTCTTTTTTTCTCGTTGCTGAATAATTTTTGAGATTTGTTCCTCTTCTATCGGCCGTCATATGTGCTATCATAGGACCCATCCTAGGAGTGTATCTTAGGTTTTCATGCACGTGCTAAAATTAAAATCGAAGATTAGATGTATGGCTCAACTTTGTCCATTTTGCAGATCGGCGTTGTGGAGCAAGGGACCTGGTTCTTCCAAACTACTTGCTCTAGCTGTATACTGATGATCTTTTCAACGTGACATGTGACATGCAACATGACGCGTCTGATTATTATAGATATCTTTTGGTATAGACGGCATATCACCAGGTGGCAGGACGTTTTGGATGACCGGAAACAAATTCAAACTTTGCTAGATAAGTACACCATGTGAAGTATATGTTCTTGGTACCATTTAAAATCTATTTTCTATAAACACTTCCAGAGATCATGTTAACAGATAGTGTTTTGCTACAGAACAGGGCATATGTCCTTACCAATGCTCTATGATGTGCTCCATCTAATTAGAACTATAAGCTGCTCATGATTTTGTGGGTCGAAATCATGATGCTATTGTGGTCTCATCAAGCAACGTCCATTTTTTGCAATCTTCTCCTGCAGTTTAGAGAGATAATGTCAGAAGAAACTATTTGCCAACTAGATTAGCAATTTCGAATTTCTCCATGTGAATAAATAATGCAAATGGGCTTCTTTAACAAATTTGGTATCTTTGTTAGTGGACTATAACAGACTACGTAACGAGATTTGTGTAGGGTGGTCCATCATAAATTTTAGTGCAGCTCTTCATTTGCTTTCAGACAGTTATCAACTTCCAAAAGTGAGCTAGGCAACCAGAAGGATTCACTTGGGTGAATCCCAAGGATTCACTTGGATAAATTCTCCAAGCCATGAGGATTCACTTGGGTGAATCCTGAGATTTGCTTTGGTGAATCCTCCAAGCCAATCAGCTCAAAAATCCCTGTAGCAGGCTATAATCCATAATTTGAGTATGGAGCAGGCCTATAAACTATGGTCCATCTCAAGGATGACTCGCTCAAGCAAATTAATCAAATTTTCCTTGGTTACTCTAGTCACTTTTGGGAGCCAATAAAGTGGGCGAGATTTTACCTCTTCTGGCAAAGGATATGGAGAAGTAGTCTGTGGTCATTGGATACAATTACTTTGAATGATGGAAGCATAATATGATCTTTAATATGCATGCTATATGTTCGTTTCAGAGTCTATTTAGCAGCCCACTAATGCAACACATGTAAAAATATTCTTATTTTTTATTGATAGCGAAATATATTTATTGTGGTCTTTAACTCCTCCTGCCTCTAATACTGTGGCAATAGGCGAAGGAAAAGAAAGGTCAACAATGCAAGAAGAAATCAGGAGTCTAAAGTGTTTGAAGTAAGCAAAATTTCCTTTGCATGTCATATTTGAGTTTGAATGAATTCACATAAATATTCTTCCCAGAGCATTACTTATACCCTTGTAACTACAATTATAATATGCCCATGCAACAATATCAAAGTTCTTGAATAGTTATATTGATTTTTAAAATTTGATATGAAATTGTTAGAGCACATTACTAAATGATTATGCTCTTTTTTAAGTGACATCTAAAATGCTTATGCAGGCTTAAGCTTATGTGTCTCGATTCAAAACCCAGTGTCAGGCGCTATATTTCATCCAAGAGCTTGAGCTCAAACATAATATTATATCGAATTCGAGATGAAAGCATATGCGCATGGGCAGGCACCCATGCATATAGGCAGAGAGCCCAAAGCTTATATGCGTATAGGCAACCTCGAGCCCATATGTATGGGCATCAAGATTTCTTAGGGTTTTTTTTTTCCTGGTCTTGATGACATGTTCTGTTTTTCAAGTGTGGGAATTACAGGAACAAATTTTTAACATCGGGTCGATGGGTTAATAAAAACAAGGAGTGGAGCCAAAGATGGTGGCAAGGGTAAACGGAAATGGAGATCCCAGTAGGCAAAAAGACATAGAAATTCAACAATAGAGGGAGATTGAAGGCCTGAAGAAGAAAGAGAAAATTTGTGAGACGTTGCAGAAGGTTGTGGATGGGCAGTATGCCCTGGAAGAAATTGTAGGGGAGCAGTAAATGTTTCTTTTCATTTGCACCATGTCTGTAGTTATTGATTTGTTTTCCTTGCAGTAAAAAAGTTTGTGCTGTTTGTCGATAAGAACTGATGCTACATCTGAGTTCTAATTTGCGGGATAAAGTGAGAAGCTTGTATCCAAATTTTTCTCTGATCAAAAGATAAGTGAATATGCTTCTCATTCTCATTCTAACTTCACGAACTGGGTAAATAATCATGCTACGTGTGTGTAAGTCTGTTTAATTTGTGTTTTTTATCTGAAATGCCATTGCAGAAAAAGAAAGATCTAGTGTCACCTAGTTTTTTGAATTTGTCAAACTTTATAAAGACAAGCACGCTAACCTCTGTCAGAGAAAGAAAAAAAAAGGACTGAAGATTCTTTGCGCATGGGCTAGATTATTTGCTCCAGAATCCTTCGTTGCAGCCAAGTTGTTTCGTTCCAGAATCCACAAGTTCAGGGTATGATTATCTTGCGCCATTTGGAAAGGTAATGGCCAATACCAGTTTTCAATTTATGTGTTCTTTCTAGAAAACATATAAAAATCTATCTATCTATCTATCTATCTATCTATCTATCTATCTATCTATCTATCTATCTATCTATCTATCTATCTATCTATCTATCTATCTATCTATCTATCTATCTATCTATCTATCTATCTATCTATCTATCTATCTATCTATCAATCTATCTATCTATCTATCAATCAATCTATCTATCTATCTATCTATCTATCTATCTATCTATCTATCTATCTATCTATCTATCTATCTATCTATCTATCTATCTATCTATCTATCTATCTATCTATCTATCTATCTATCTATCTATCAATCTATCTATCTATCTATCTATCTATCTATCTATCTATCTATCTATCTATCTATCTATCTATCTATCTATCTATCTATCTATCTATCTATCTATCTATCTATCTATCTATCTATCTATCTATCTATCTATCTATCTATCTATCTATCTATCTATCTACCCCACTCAACATTATCATTATTTGTTATTAATCTATACAAGAAATTTATCGCTTGTGAACATTTCTCTTTCGGGACCGTGTCACCTTCAAACCCAAATGTCGACCATGTCTTTGTCATGACATGAACCTAGTGAAAATTTTTCAATGAATGACTCCTTGATGGTAGTGTTAGAATATTTTGAATGTCGAAGAGAAATATTTATGCTTGAGTTCATGTTAGAATATTACTGAATGTTTAAAATAAATATTTATGCCCCTCAAGCATACTGATCGTAGGCACATAAGGAATGTGTACAAAGGATTTTCAGCATAAGGAACGTGTACAAAGGATTTTCAGCATGGATGAAGTTAACCCCTTTAGGGCTACTAAAGAATGTTATGGTTCCTTCACGAGATTCTACAAAATGGTGAGAAAGAGAAATTTCACATGGGGTGGGTAGTTAGGTGTCTACGTTAATTTACAAAATGATGTGCAAATACAAAAAACAATAATTAAATACCACAAAAAAATAAAACAATAGCAATTGTACCTAAAGAACAAGCGCATTATTACATGCTGTAGAAAATTGGCCAAATAGTGGCTATGGAGGTGGAAATAGCTGAAAAATAAACGGATATGGGATGGTCTATTTCTAAACTATATTCACCTAGCGGCACCATCACAAGCAAGCGGATGAAACGAAAAAAATTCTTCATCTCGATAAATGGTATGATTCTTTGAGGTACTCTTTGATGTTGCTTTTCTCTAACTCCATGTCTCAACCCAGAATGTGTAAGCGAGTTTGCTTGGATTTATTATTTGGATAACAATTCCCTTCCATTTACCTGAGGACCAAATAGGAAAGTCAACAAGTCAAAAACCATATCTAAACATGCTATATCGTGCAATACTAAAAACTGTAAACAAAACCATGCAATATTATAGACAATCTCATGAAATGTTCAGAATAATCGATTATCTACAAGCATATTGAATGCATGTTTTTTACTAAATGCATATTGAATGCATGTTTTTTTACTAAATTTTCTTTGACACCACCTAGCTCTTCGGCCCTGAAAATAACCTGCTCTCGAATGCAACAGATAGCACTATTTTGAGGATATGGCTCGTTTGTGAAGTTTGACGAATTTCTATTGCCACAAACCAAATTGGTTAAGCTGCCACAATGATGCAAATGCTATTCGTGGGCCAGAATAAGAAATAAAAAATAATAATCAGGGGATTAGAATAAAGCGAATCCAACAAAAAGGCGATTGCAAAACAATGCTAAATCATCTATGGTACAAATTTCAAAAGGATCCAAGCGCAAAATAATGGAAAAGGATGCTCGAATCAGCGAGAAAATCATATAAAATATTCAAAGAGTTCCATTGGGTATAGTTGTTTTGGACAATATCCTAATGCTCATTGTTCTTGGATATTCAACAACCTTGAGATCGCGGTCGTTTGAGAACAATATCCTAATGCTCATTATCGATAATGCATTTAGCAGTCAATTTTTAGGCGGGGGGGTTTTTAATCCTGTCGATGTCACTTCTTTGCTCTCTTTTTGTTTGGGTCCCATAAGCCAATTGGTCTCCGTGGACGCTAAAAACCTATTCTATTCTATTCTATTCTATTCTATTCTATTCTATTCTATTCTATTCTATTCTATTCTATTCTATTCTATTCTATTCTATTCTATTCTATTCTAACTCCATGTCTCGACCCGGAATGTGTAAGTGAGTTTGCTTGGATTTATTATTTGGATAACAATTCGTAATTTTATATGCACCATTAGATAAAATCCTTGGCCACAGACCTGGGTTGCCATAGCTTCCACATTCTGTCATGACTTGCTATAACAAGAAACTTAGCTATTGGTGACCATGCTACATCAAATACATAATCTGTATGAGAGCTGCATCAAAAAATATATAAAGCATTACAACCGGTTAGTTAGACATACAACAACTTGATTACTGCAATTCAAACATAGTCGTCTGATATTTTAATGAGTTCTATGTTTACGTATCAGACTTACATGGATGACATTATCAGACTTACCTCAAAACATGAATGCATTGAAAGGATGAGGTATTAAAAAACCTAATTGTTG
Organism: Isoetes taiwanensis; assembly: GCA_021234155.1. Taxonomy (NCBI): domain Eukaryota; kingdom Viridiplantae; phylum Streptophyta; class Lycopodiopsida; order Isoetales; family Isoetaceae; genus Isoetes; species Isoetes taiwanensis. The sequence continues at coordinate 62,713 of JAJEKV010000471.1, forward strand.
TATCCCCAGATGTTGTAGCTAACAACTTGCCGTTAGGAGAAAACAACTTCGTTTCACTTCCCCACAATGTTCTTGCGCAAAGTCAAAATTTGAATCCATCACGAAGATCCCATATTCTACAACACTTGTCATCACTTCCTAGGTTGCAATATAAAATCTGAATCATCTATATCTACACCTATGGCGTCCTCAATATGTCCATGCAAAGTCTGTACATCCTTCTCTATTCGAGGATCACGAAGCTTTCTTTGTATAGTCAAATGATGCGGTTGCCGGCAGATGTCCATGAGGTTGGAAGCTTGAGACTCCATAAACTACATTGCGATGACCACGCAATAGCAAGTACTACTAAAGGTATTTTCAAAAATATAGGAAGTTAACTACTACCTTCGGACATCTCTTGTTTGCATATCGTAGGTCTTCCTTTGCATTTTACCGTCAAGGTTGCAACCGATATTCCCCTTTCAGCATCCCATATCATGCGGGTTTCAATGACAATCCATTTACCTGAGGACCAAATAGGAAAGTCAACAAGTCAAAAACCATATCTAAACATGCTATATCGTGCAATACTAAAAACTGTGAACAAAACCATGCAATATTATAGACAATCTCGCGAAATGATGGGAATGAATGAATCGATTATCGCAAAGCATATTGCAAGCATATTGAATGCTATTCGTGGGCGAATAAGATATAAAAAAATAATCCGAGGGTTAGAATAAAAGCGATTCAACAAAAGGCGATTGCAAAACAATGCTAAATCATCTATGGTACAAATTTCAAAAGGATCCAACTGCAAAATAATGGAAAAGGATGCTCGAATCAACAAAAAATCATATAAAATATTCAAGAGTTCCATTGGGTATAGTTGTTTTGGACAATATCCTAATGCTTATTGTTCTTGGATATTCAACAACTGCAGATGCAGTCGTTTCAGACAATATCCTAATGCTCATTATCTGATAATGCATTTTGTAGGTCAATTTTTGCCCCACGTGCTACCGAGGTCATAACCATACACGAAACCCAAACATGGATTATAAAGTTTTTAAAGGATAAATTCCGCTTTCTATAGCACAAAAAAAAAACCTCATTTTGTGCTTTTCCTCTAAAACTGAACTGAAAAATGGAGTTTGGAGCAAATTGGATTGTGCCGATTTTGCTCAGGAAACTGCTCCATTGCCACTTAAAATCGCCATGAGTTTTTCAAACATTTGTAATCGCATGCCCATAACCTGAAATCATCGTAGATTCCATGTGACCACGGTCCTATTTATCAAGGTCTTTAAAGATTTGATGTGCTTCTTCCAAGCTCCAACATTTGGAATACATATCAATTAGAGTGCTTCCAATGGCAATATCAAGTTGCAATCCACTTGTAATAGTCCGTTCATGGATGCACCTACCATGCTCCAAGGCATAAGCACTGCCATTTGCTTTCAAGATGTTCAAATATGTGACTTTGCTATGCTCTATGCCCTCGTACTGCATGAAAACATTGCATAGCTCAAAGATTTTAACCATGCTCAGAATATTCAGAAATTATTGCATTCCATGCTGCTACATTTAAATTTGGCAATTTGGAGAAAGTACTGCATGCTTCCTCCAAGCTCTCGCACTTGGCATACACATCCAAAAGACTACTCCCTATGGCTATAACGGGTCAAGCTGGAGCTCATTTTCAACAACCTGCTGGTGAATACATCTTCCTAGTTCTGAAAGCATTCCAGGGCAAGATGGGTTTGATTGTGTTGAACATATCTTGCAATAATGGCGTTTCAAGTTACCACATTTCGGTCTTGCAGTTGACAACATGAGACTGAAGATATTTGCTCATGGATATGACTTCAGAATGCTCAGAAACATGAACATATCTGGATTTAGGCTGTTATGCTTCATTTAGGCATGTTCGGTAAAATTACTAGATTACCATTTCCAAAATCACACAAAAGAGCTGAAGGAGTTTTAGATCTAGTACATACGGATATGTGTGGCCCTCTAAATGTTAGAAGCAGAAATGGAAAGAGATATTTTATAACATTTATAGATGATCATAGTAGAAAATGCAAAGGATATTGTTTCACACGAAAATCTCAAGCTCTTGAAGCTTTCAAAATGTATGTCTCAGAAATGGAGAGACAAACAAACAGAAAATTAAGATGCATAAGATCAGATAGAGGAGGAGAATATTTATCTACTCAATTTGAGTCTTTTTGCAGGGCTAAAGGAATTAGAAGACAGTTGACATGTAGGCATACTCCACAGCAAAATGGAGTTGCTGAAAGGAAGAATAGAACATTGCTTGATGCAGTAAGATCAATGTTAAAGTTCTCAGGTTTGCCAAATAAATTCTGGGAGGAAGCATTAAAAACAGCAATTTATGTTCAAAACAAACTTCCAACCTCTAGTTTAAGAGGTAATATTCCAGAGCTGGTATGGTCCAATAACAAAGAAAATATAGATTGTAGTATGCTTAAATTATATGGATGTTTAGTAGTCTATTTTGCTCCGCTAGATCCATTACCTGCTGTAATTTACTCCATGGAAGGTCTCAGTGCAAAAGACCCTTTTATGCACTTGGCTCATGATACTTCAAGGTATAGGCAGCTCGGTTATGTATTCATAACAGGGGACCTGAACGGTCGAACTGGATCTAAACAAGCGGCGTTGCTCTCCAATGAAGGTAACCCATTGTGGTTGCAAGAATACATAAATGATACTGATTCATGGCCGCGCAAATCAGCAGATCCTGTTTTGAATAAAATGGGACAGCATGTGACTGCTCTATGCGAGTCATTTAACTTCATTATCTTCAATGGCATTACAAGATTCCCTGAAACTATGCGCAACACATGCCATCAACCAAATGGGAGTAGCACAGCGGATTACTTGCTTGGAGATCCTGAAGCAGTTGATAAAATCATAAACTTCCGAGTTTTGGACAGGAATCTGGACTCCGATCATTCCCCATTGGAGATTTCTATGCAGACAAAAGCCTATCAGAAACATTGCGCACTTATTCCGCCTGCAAGATTGAAAGTAACGTATAAAAAAGCAAGTGAGTATAAATTGGCATAGAAGATATACAATTGTCTTCTGGGACCTTAGATGAGAAGCAAAAAAGCCTTGTAAATCTAATCTTAGATGTGGCTCAAAACGTTTTTGGCACAACAAAGCCAAAAAAGCCAGATTGGTTCAGGAATAAATGGTTTGACTTTGAATGTAGACAAGCAAAAATGAGGTGCAGAAATTCTCAGGATCCACTTTTGGCTAAGCAGTATAAAGGAATAATTAAGGCAAAAAAACAGAAATGGTATCGAGACCATCAGGAACAGGCTATACTTGATATTGAATTGGAACCAAAGAAATTTTGGAATTGCTCAAAAAAGAAACTTTCTCTTGGAAATATACAAAGGGAAGATCTCTTGGCATGGGTCACAGAATTGTATATTGTGCCTCAAATTGACCAGATAATATCCGGAGGAGAGGCGCATCCTATTTTTACTATCCCAGATGTACATGAGGCTCTTAAAAAAATGCAAAATGGTATGCAAGTGACTCAATGGGCATCTCCATTGAACTCTTAAAGTGGGGAGGAAAGCATCTTCATGCAATACTTGCTGATTTGTGCAATGAAAGCTTGCCGTGGTGGATTCCCAAAAGATTGGTGTTTGAGCGGGGTCACCCCAATATTTAAAGCGGCGACAAAGATGAAGTAAGGAATTATAGAACAATTTTGATTTCTAATATCTTTGCTAAACTCTTTGCGGCAATCTTTGGAGAAAAAGATCTCATGTTGGGCGGATGATTCAAGCAAGAGAGCATTCACCAGGCGGGATTTAGAAAAGAGCATTCCCACTGGATCATTTAGCCACTCTGCGGGTTATAAATAAATGAGGGGCAAAAGGTTCGAGGTAACAAAAGATATTTGGCGTTCATTGATTTGGCAAAAGCTTTTGGCGGGGTAAAGCAGTGATCTCGCATCAAGACTTGATGAAGCGCAAATCCCAAATGAGTTAAAACATGCGGTTGCTTGCCTCTATAAGCAGAGGGTTGGTTGAATTGTCCTTTCCATTTCTGAGGATCGGATCAGGTTGAGAATAATATAGGGGTCAAACAAGGATGTCCTTGCTCTCCCACGCTCTTTGGTTTACTTATCGGCGAGCTTGAAAGTTGGTTAGCAAGGCTTGGTGGAGTAGGTGCAACGGTTTGGGAAGGTATGTACTCAAGCTGGCGATGTTTGCGGATGACATTGTGTTGATTTCTCGAAGGCGCTAGTGGTACCGCAACAGACACCTAGATGCTCTAGATGCTTTTTGTACTCATAGAAAAATTCAGGTCAATGTAAATAAGTCAAAGATCTTGGTTCTTGGGACGTGATTCATGAGATTTTTTCATTGGGGAATTACATTGCAAAAAGTTAATGAGTACAAATATTTGGGTATTGATGTGACCAGCAACTATAGATGGAATCTTGTAGCCTCAAGCGTGCATCACGGAGGGGTGAGAGCTTTTCTGACATGTTCCACCAATGTGCATCCAATAACTTTGATCATTGGCGTGAGAATGTTACTTTATGGTGTACAAGTGAAACGGTTGTGTTATATGGCTGTCCCTATTTGGGGGCGGGGGCTGTCCAAAAAGAGTTGGGATATAATAGAAAAAGTGCAAAAGCGATTCTTATTAGAAGAATTTGGAGCCAAAAGTCGGACCGTATTGCATGCTTTTGAGGCTGTTTTTTGCCACTTGAGGTAGAGGCTTTATGTCGAGACAATCAGTTATGTTAACGAGTTTTTGCTATGGATTGAGATAGACTTCCGTCTTGCACTAGAACAATCAAAGGGAGAAAGGGTGGTACTTTGATATTTTGAAATGGTCAGCCAAATGGTTGGGACAGGGTATATGGCGGAATCAATCAAATGCAAAAAAGTGTATGAAGCGGAGTTCTTAGAGATAGTATTGAGGAAAATGTGGCAAGTAGGTCTTGTGAGGGACACCAAAAAAGCAGTTCTATCTCAATGAGATCAATGATTTACATGAATATAAAAGAGCAAGCATATCTCCTTACACATATTGGCCAGGGAATAATCGGAAGACTATCTCCCAATTGAGATTGTCATCGCATACCCTTCATATTGGCGGTAGATGGAATGGCACTCCACGCTATAATAGGTATTGCCACAGTTGTCTAGAATTGGAGATAGAAACAGAAAAGCATGCTTTTTTGGATTGCGCATCATATGTGCACTTAAGGGAGCAACATGGGGTTCATGCTTCTACATTGAAGGAACTTCTAAAGTATGCCAACTCATAAGTTGAGTTCCTACCTGAAGGACATTTGGAAAGAACGAAAGGATATAATGATGTTATTTGAAATTATGTCAGACTTTGAAACCTGTAACGTTCTAGAATGAGCGCTTAAATCTGTACATATTTGCCATAGAGGCCTGGGGGCCTAAAATGGCTTGATAATATTAAATTAAATTAAATTAAATAAATTCATGTGCCGAAGGATGAGACAGAAGTTGGACAATAAAGCAGAAATTGGACATTTTGTAGGATATGATGAGCAAAGCAAAGGTTGTAGAATGTTTGTACCTCAGCTAAACAAAATTGTAATAAGCAGAGACATTGTTTTTGATGAGCATACTCATTATAGGGATAGACAGCAATATAAGCAAAACAGTTGCAAACAGGTCAATCAAACAAAGACAGGTTTTAAATATGTTGAAAATGAGGATGATCATGAGAAAATCAGTGAGGCTGAGGTTGATATGGAAGAAAAGCAGGTAAATTCAAATGAAGAACAGGAGAATGATGCTGATGATTCTATCCATGATATACAACAAGACAAAATCAAGAAAAGAAAGACTCATGAAAGATTGAGAGAAAATCTGCCATTAAATGAAGGTGAATATGGCAGACTAGAAAGTGGAAGAAGCAAAAGAATTAAAAAATTTTCTGAATTACCAGATCAAGAGCAAATATTGGCTATTCTTGAAGACTATATTGTTCCAACTTCATATGAAGAAGCAATAAATAGCATTGAGAAGGAATATTGGATTAAAGCAATGGAGGAGGAGATAAAATCATTCAAAGATACTGGGACATTTGATGTAGTACAAAAACCAGAAAATACCAACATTGTAGGGAATAAGTGGATTTACAAAATTAAAACCAACAGTGATGGTATAAAAAAGTTTAAAGCAAGGCTAGTAGCTCAAGGCTTTTCTCAGAAGAAGGGAAAAGATTATAATGAGATCTTTTCTGCAGTGGTTAAGCTCACAAGTCTAAGAGTACTCTTGGCAATTGCAAATGCATTAAATTTAGAGCTACACCATATGGATGTCAAAACTGCCCAGGGTCATAACCATACACGAAACCCAAACATGGATTGCAGGCAGATAAATTCCGCTTTCTATAGCACAAAAAAACCTCTGTTTGTGCTTTTCCTCTAAAACAAAACTGAAAAATGGAGTTTGGAGCAAATTGGATTGTGCCGATTTTGCTCAGGAAACTGCTCCATTGCCACTTAAAATCGCCATGAGTTTTTCAAACATTTGTAATCGCATGCCCATAACCTGAAATCATCGCATTCCATGTGACCACGGTCCTATTTAGCAAGGTCTTTAAAGATTTGATGTGCTTCCTCCAAGCTCCAACATTTGGAATACATATCAATTAGAGTGCTTCCAATGGCAATATCAAGTTGCAATCCACTTGTAATAGTCCGTTCATGGATGCACCTACCATGCTCCAAGGCATAAGCACTGCCATTTGCTTTCAAGATGTTCAATTATGTGACTTTGCTATGCTCTATGCCCTCGTCTTTGAAAACGTTGCATAGCTCAAAGATTTTAACCATGCTCGAATATTGAAATTATTGCATTCCATCTTTGCTACATTTAAATTTGGCAATTTGGAGAAAGTCTTGCATGCTTCCTCCAAGCTCTCGCACTTGGCATACACATCCACAAGACTACTCCCTATGGCTATAACGGGTCAAGCTGGAGCTCATTTTCAACAACCTGCTGGTGAATACATCTTCCTAGTTCTGAAAGCATTCCAGGGCAAGATGGGTTTGATTGTGTTGAGCATATCTTGCAATAATGGCGTTTCAAGTTACCACATTTCGGTCTTGCAGTTGACAACATGAGACTGAAGATATTTGCTCATGGATATGACTTCAGAATGCTCAGAAACATGAACATATCTGGATTTTAGGCTGTTATGCTTCATTTTCTTCATCGAAAAAATGGGCCATCACCTCTTGGCTAAGTTTGACATGAGCATCTACAACGGCATTCCAGATTTAGTGGGTAGGATTTGAAACCTTTAAAAATGCCCTATTTGCTTCAAACAAATTTGAAGATGAGCTAAACAGACGTATTAAGTAAACAAAGAACTCACCGGAATATGGCGGGCAGATTTTGAGGTTTTCGAAGCGCATCGCCTACACAATTGCAACCAAGAATCATTCAGAGCAGCCCGATTTAAGGGTAGAAGCAGCGGCAGGAGCCATGGATTTATATACTCATCGATTTCTGAACATGTGATGTAGCCGTTTCCAACAAAAATTCTCGATTCTAGAACATGTGGCGTAGCCGCTTCCAGAAAAAACATCTAGAAATTTCGATGATGACAGCGGTAGAACCAGCTGGAGCTAAGTAAGAGCCAGCCTCCAAGCAGATGGCCACAATCCGCGGATCCACCATTGCCGCAACATAGCAAGAACAGGGCAAATTTTCTTCTTTAATCTGGACGCACACGTGGTATCGAGAGCAGAATTTAGATTGCGGCGGAGAACACGAAAAAAGAAAAAAGAAAAATTAGAAACTGAATTACATATGTTTTTAATCTATAAACATCATCAAATTTGAGCAATCATAAAAATATACTCCACATATGCTAAAGCTATAGAAGACTGTATTGGATGTATGCATTGAGAGAAAACTGCATTTTGACTCTGCCATCCAAATGACACTTATAAAGGATGCTTAATGTTTGTGTAGTGGGGGCTTAGCTTGTGTTACACTTTTACGGTGGTATAGAACATCTTGAAGAGTACGTAACACAAATCCTCAAGTTTATAAGTTGCTTTTACCACTATTTATGAGCACATTCCTTGCGCATTGCTTGTTTAGGCACTATGAGTGCAAGCAAAATCTTAAAAAACTTGGCATTATAAGCTTGAGTAAGTTAATAACCTTAAAATTCACAGCAAAAGTACCCATGCACAACAAAAATGCAACCGATTCATAATCACTTGGAGTTTGATTTTCGAAATAACGAAAATCTTTTTGTGTCGGATCAGACTATGATTTCGAGGAACGGAACAACATTTACAAATTTGGCATCAAAATTTCAGGCAGTAAGTTAGCAGAGGCAGCAGCATTATGTCTGAAACGTCGACAGCTAAATTTGTGCCACAGATCTCGATTCGATGCTCAGGCGTTGATATAAAAATGCTCCCTCACAAACATGAACCAAGACTTGAATTGTGGAATTGGTTTTCACTGATTTGGATTGTGAGATGGGTCCTCGATTATTTTTCATCTACATTTTGCTGCTGCACATTTCTATGCTGAGCTACGGTGGGGCTGTTGATGGCGATTTTGTGAAGGCGGGGACAAGGGCTTTTACAGTAGGAGGGTCTCCATTGTACGTGAACGGATTCAATGCATATTGGATGGCTTATATTGCAGCCCAAAACCAAAGCATTGTGAGCAAGTTTATGAAACAAGCTGCAGGTGCTGGGATGAATGTGGCAAGGACGTGGGCCTTCAAAGATGGAGGCTACAATGCCATGCAGAGCGCCTTGGGAGTGTACGATGAACGAGCCCTGCAGGTCTGCTTCATGCTTCCAGAATTAAAAAAACTAAGAAAATATTATAGGTTTGCATTGCACTGCAGTTTCTAAATAACTTATTTACTTGGATTTGACGTTATACAGGGCTTGGATTTCGTTGTTTCTGAAGCTTCCAACAACGGCATCAAGCTCATCCTTACCTTCGTCAACAATTACGGCGACCTCGGTGGCAGACCTCAGTACGTTAACTGGGTCAAAGCAACAGGCGTCAATGTCAATTCCGACGATGATTTTTACAGAGATCCCACCATCAAGCAGTACTTCAAGAAATACATTAAGGTTCCTGACTGCTTTAACTTGTTTTGTTCCATTTCAATTGTCAACCAACCGGATTATCACATTCCGTGTTTGTGCAGATGATTTTAACTAGAAAGAACACTATCACAGGCCTGCAGTATAGCGAAGATCCCACAATTTTTTCATGGGAACTGATTAATGAGCCTCGTTCCTCCGACCCATCTGGAGATACTCTTCAGGTAACTAATACTTGGAGCAAATTCCTCTGGATTCATGCATCCGATGCTGAGATTTTGCATGCTGTTCTTTTCCAGGCTTGGATCACAGAAATGGCAACTTTTGTTAAGTCAATCGATAGCAACCACATGCTAGAAGTGGGAGTTGAAGGATTCTACAGCAAGAAAAATCCTGGAAGCTCGAGCCCTGGCAGCTGGAGCGAGGATCTGGGCACTGATTTTATCAGAAACCACCTCATTCCCCAGATCGATTTTGCAACTGTGCACATTTATCCCGACAATTGGTAAGCTGACGAGGTCAACGGTCAACAAAAGTCATACTAATAACCATTTCTTGCATTGCAGGATGCCTGGTAGAGCATTTGAAGAGCATCTGTCGTTTGTGAGCAAGTGGATACAAGGACATGCCCAAGATGCTGCAGAATTGAAGAAGCCAGTGCTTTTCGCAGAATTCGGCAAATCCGACCGCTCTTCCGGGTTCCAGGCTGCTGACAGGGAGCAATTCTTCTCCACAGTCTATTCAAGCATATATGGAGCAGCAGCAAAAGGATTGCCAAGTGCTGGGGGCTTGCTTTGGCACTTCTTCCCAGATGAAATGGATCCTGCCTGGAATGATGGTTTCCAAATCTTCATCTCCAAAGATTCATCCCTCATTAACATTATTCGCGCTCAATCCAGCAAGATGGCCCTTCTAAACCGCTCTTGATGTTTCATACCAATATTCTATACCTCTATCAACCATTGATTATTCATCTTTGTAACTTTCTTATGCAAGACCTTGAAATGTTTAATAACGATGACATTTAACAATTTATGATTCTCATGTTGAAGTGAAGCTTCATATTCTATCTATGTCTACAACTTACAATAACTTAATGGAAGTAACAAATAAATACCCCTTGAAGATGAGAATGGTACACAAGAGTTTTTTATTTTTCAAGAAACTGGTTTGTTTTGACTCGTACCAAGTTCACCTAGTCTATATATCACGATCTTAAGCAAATCTGAAAGATGTAAATATCCAATTGATGTCCACTGTGATGAGCTTTAGCAATAGGTTTATATTGTAGTAGTGTGGAAAGTTTATGTTGCACATTTGAGCATTCTACCAATTGATGGAAAGAACAATGTCTAGCAACTCGATAATAAAACTATAGATTCTAGTGACCAAACTCCATATATTGCACTCATGGTGTGTTGTCAAAAAGACAATTAATCAAGTAAAAGCAATATAGCAAAATGTCTTCCATACATTTCTCTTTTTTGCAACACTACCTAGTATTAAAAATAAGATGGTCTTAGTTGGTTCTACAACGTCCCACGAACAAGGGACCAACTCAATGCTTAGTTGACAACTGGGTTTTTTGCATTCTGATTTGTTCATGGATGATCTCTTAAAGAACTCTAATTCCAAAACACTTCTAGGGTGCAAGGATTCGTGCGAGGATGCATAACCTGAGTAACCAAAGCATCTCATATATTCGTTTAATAGTAATACCACACGCTATTGATCGCATTTGAAAATAGAAAGAAAAGGGCAGAGATCGGATCAGAAAATCGGGTAGTTAAACATCAAATACTAAACAGCAGACAATGGAGATTGAGGGAGGAAGGGAGATGGTCACCACCAAACTTCAAGGGGGGCCAAGTTGTCTAATGATACAAAGCACATTGGCACAACAAATTGTGGATAAGGGTGTGTTTTTTATTAAGGTACTCAACTTTTTATGTGGGCGACGCTTGTGCTGGTCGGGTGCTGGACCCGTCAAGTGAAATGTTTTTCGCTCGTCATAGCACTTCACCCGCCATTTCCTCCTGGGCGCCAAATTCTGTTGGTCGATCCGAAGCCCAGGAAATTGCCACTTCAGCAATCCGTGCGGGTTGTTGATCCGTGCTGCTGGTGCGAGGTGATGACGCCATGTTCGGCAAGCAATTTGAAAGTAAATTTGGCGGTTTTGAAGTTCTTCAGAGTATAAATACCATGAATTTCTTTGCTGCTAGATTTCTCCAATTCTGTCTATGGCGGAATGGAGAGAAGCTTTTCGTGCATCTGTGTGCAAGAATCAAGTTAATTTTGATGTTGCAAAACTGCTATCTAGCCTCCAAGTTTTCCAGAGTCAGACTGAATTTTTTTTTTGGTTGTTGTTCCCGAATTGCTGATGCAATTTGTCGACAATCAATCAAGTGCATTCAAAAACGAGCCAACAAGTTTCGGGCGAATGCAAGCGAATTTGTGCTAGAGGGAAACCATGGTAATTGAGGATCATGATGCATTTCATTTTCATGTATCTTTGAAATGCATATTAATCTATGAGTTTGCTTTGGTGAAAAGAATTTGGACAAGATGGGTTACATATGGCTACATCAATTCCTATAGATTGAGGTAATTTTGAACTTACATATTTGTTTGTTGATTTCTTTCCTTATTTGTTGATGTTTGCTTTAATTCTAGAAAATGTTTCTTGTCACAATCGAACCTTATGGAGACAATGAAGAGTCGCATTTCATGAAGATTTGCAACCTTCTTACCATGAAGGTGATTTCCAAGAGTCACGAAGGGTGAAATAGCGAGGGGAACTCAAGATGTCCAAAGTGAAGAAGGTGTGCAACCTTCTTTAAAGTCGATTTCAAGGAATTGGATTCCTTGAATTTACTTTGAACTTTTCTTTTGCTAATCTTTGTTGTCTTTCTTGTTATGAAGGGTGTCACCAAGATAATACACAAGGAACCCAATGTCATGATCAACCTCATTTTCAAGGTAAGCAAGGTTTGCATGATTTGAAGGTTTCTTTGACTTTTTCACTTGATTCTTTTTCTAGCATTGTCATGCTTTTAGAAGGTATAGAGCTGAGTTAAGGAGAAAAAAAGAGAGAGCTTAAGAGGAAAGGAAATTGCAGCGAGATGAAGAAGCATTACTCCAAGGTGATCTAAGCACATGGAAGAAGAGAATGCTATCAAAAAGGTTTGATGAAGGTGAAAAAAAAAGGTTCTTGGTAATGCAAGTTGTAGGGATAGGAAAGAGATAATTAAGTCTCTTTGCAAAGTGGCTACACGAACTTGTTGTTCCTAACTCCAAGGATGAATCTGTAATGAAGAAAATTGTGGAGAATTTAAAGAACTCTTTTGCGGATCATAAGAATGAAGAAAAGCAGAGATATTAAAGAGGGCAAGAAATCTTCGCCATGGTTTATCTTTGTCAATACCAATATTAACAAATCAGCTTTCTCCAGAACTCTATGCACGAAACAGAAAGATTGTCACAAGCTACTTTGTAAGAAGAAGAGTAGATGCTGAACATGGTGAGGTCCATGGTCCATGTTCAAAAATAAGATTAGATGTGACAAACTCTCTTACGGCGAGAGAAAACTAGTGGTGGATTTTTTTGGAGACACAATACAAGAGTTTCCCCATGTAAGAAACATGTCATCAAGATAAAAGCAACTTCGGAAAGAAGATATTGCATGCACTACACTTTCTTGAAGAGACACAGGTAATTTTAAAGCAATTTGTTTTCAAATTGTTAAGGTTTAAGATTTTCAACTTAAGGTTGTTGATATGTTGTTCTTTGTTTTACTGAGCAAGTTTTCTTCAACGATTTGAAAGGCAATATCTATACTTTCAAATATCATTTCTGACATTCCATGCTCTAAAGCCTCCATATGTCGGGGAAGGTAAAAGATAGAGACTTTTTCTTTGTATCTACCATTTGAGAGTTGACTTTGTGAGACAGGGCCATAAACAAAGTAAGATTAGATCGGGACCTCCATGGTCCAAATTGCACATGCAATTGTGATGTATGTGGTATAGGACCAACACAATGCATCTAAAGCTACATATGCTTCAACCTCGAGCTTTGGAGATCTTTGGTATGTCCTAAGGATGAATCGGAAGAGTGGCATCAACATAATTATGCAGCTGCTTAAATGCAAGGCTTGTGGAAAAAACAAAGTGCCAACTTGTCCAAAAGAAAGAGATTACAAGTTGAACCATCAAGTAGATTGGAAGACATTTGATAAGGTAATTCAAATTGTTATTCTTAAATGAGATATTCTTTTCAGCTCAAACTCTTCTTTTGAACATACTTGGGTTTATGAGGAGGACAAAGGTAACATTGCGCTTTCTAATGATGAAATAATGTTAATAGAGTTTGGTATTGCCAATTGCCATTCTTATAGCAATAGTTAAAATGGGATGAGCATAGTTGAAGAGCATCTTAATAAGGTTCTTTGAGAAGGAAAAACTTGTTAAGAAGAAAAGGCTCTTTGAGAAGGCTTTGAGGGAAAAGCGATCTTTGGTCGGAAAGAAAGGTTAGTCTTGGCAAGGCTAGCTGGCGAGAATTCAGGAGACAGGAAAAGAAAGGTGGTGCTGGTAAGACTGTTGATGAGAATTCAGGTCAGAAAGAAGATCCGAAGGCTAAGAAGAAGGTATTACAAGTAACTTGAAATGTTAAATCAAAAAAGGTGGTACTTGATATATGTTTTGCTTCTTTTGTAGGAAGCTCCCAAACACAATCAACAAGCTTGTTTACAAAGGCGACACGATGCTTGAGAGTTGTTCCAATTTGCTGATACCTTCCTCATTCCATTCATCCCTCATAATTATGAAGCGGATGGCAAACAAAAAGCAGTTTAGGGAGTGTTTGGCGGCTTTTCCAAAAAGGACACTATAGTTTTAGTGATTGACTTTGCAGAGAGAACTACACCTTCAAAATCCAACAAGAAATACAAAGCTTGCATTGGAGGAATGACCAATGCACCATTTTAGTGCACATCACATATAGGCATGCTCCACCTTCTCTGAGCGAGAATAGAAAGATCATTAAGGAAACACATTTTTTACATAAGTGATAGTAGAGAACATGATGTACTCTTCGTTCAACATTGTTTGCAAAACATGTAGTTTTTCCTTGCTGACAAGGGTGTCCATTACAAGAATCATGTCATGTGGTCCGATGGATGTTCCCATCAATTTAAAGAACAAGGATGTTCTACTTCCTAAGGCGAGGTTCTTTCAAAGCACTGGAAAACCAATACTTTGGAATTTCTTTGCATCATATCATGGCAAAGGTAATTACTTTTATTTTAGTCTATTGGTTCTTTTTAATTGGCATTTCTTTAAAGTACGTAATCAATCCTTGCGGTGAGCATGATGGTCTTTGGTCTTTGTAATAAAAGAGCCCTCACACATGAGATGTTGAAGAGGAATTCGATTTACCACTAAGGAATGCACATGATGCGGTTGTGTTTTCTGAGCACATTTTAAGTCAGTTGTGACAATGAAGGAGATCATCCTTAATTTACCACGATGGTTCGGGTTTTACATGTTGTTTGCATTGCATGTTATTTTACATGATTCCTTTTGCTTGAGATATTTTTGGGAGATAGCTATCAATGAGGTTGATAGAAGTGGCGATCATGATTGTAAGACATTGGGTTCGAGAAAGTTGCATTGTATCGGACACATGCATTCAATGACCCTACTCGGGTTGCTCATATGGATTTGATTTATACGTAATTCTTGTTGGGCGGGGAAAATTTGGGAAGTGCATAAACAAAAAGGGGAATAGGATCTTGGGTTTATTACGAACTGATTCAGTCTTGAAGGCAGCTGGAAACATTACTGGGGTCCTATCTATGAAGGGATCATGAATGGGTTTCTGATGTAGTTGATGTTGGGGATAATTTTGCGGTACCATCCGAGGCCAACAACAAAGGGCAGGTGAGCTTCTACATCATCAAATGCACTAAGCCTAAACACATTGTAGAGAGGGCCTTTAAAGATGCATGGGGTGCTAAATTTGCTAGAAGAGAAGTGGTCCTCTCGAGGTAAGTATTATAAGTTTTAGGAGGTAGTGAATTTGAATTGCTTGAAGATGCACGAGGAGTGCAATGCATACAACCACTTGGTCATGTCGTGTTGCTTTGATATGGTGCTGTAAGTGAAAACATATACAAACTTCCAAAGGATGTTCATGATCATCTTTTAGATCGAGTTTTGGAGCACAAGAGTAGTCTTTATCTTGGAGATAGCTTAGTAGATGAGGATGAGCACACACTTAGGAGTTCTTCAATGAGAAATGGAACCAAATGAATTCTTTACTAGCATACAAGCATTGCTAGTGCTAACCAAATTGTATTCAATTGTAACATTCATATTCAAGTAATAAAGAAAAGTTTCATTCTTTTTTGCTATTGCGAGGAATCTAGTTTGAATAGTAAGAACTAGTTGGGTTTATTTTGAAATGTAAGATTTGGTTGCGGATCTGGTAATCCCTCAATTGAGTTTGGTGCAGGACCTCCAGGTTGCACATGGCAACCAATCTATACCTTGATCTTGCAAGAATGAAGCTCTGTTACCACGGTTTGCCTTTGATTTCCCAATTCAGGAAAAAGGTGGTGTACTTCAAATGCCAAATGCTAGCAGGTCTTAATGTATTTCGTGTTGAATCCAAGCTGGTTTATATGCTTGAGAGATGTACTTAAGTAGATATAAAACTTTCTCTCAAGTCGGATGCACTTAGCTATTTCAAAAAAGATCGTCATTGACCAGGTCAAAAATTGGTCAATGATCCGAGGCGATGAGCTAAGATTTGCAACGAGTGTTCAAAGTTTCTTTAGTAGTATAATCACTTGGAATGGTCTCGATGATCTTTAAGATTGTGTGCAAGCCATAAACCATGGGAAAGGACAAATAGAATTTGAGCTGTATGCATGTTTGAATTGCATTCTTGAGAATAGGTACGTAATGGTGCGAGGAATATCAATTGAATTGTTTGAATATCATTTGAATTGTTTTAATTCTTACGTGGTATTGCGAGATATATCGTGTGAATTGTAAGAATTGGTTACAAGTACAAAACACTTTGCATAAACAAAGAACTGAACCAATGAAGAAAAAATATACAAAATTTTAAAGAAGCACAAAGTTCATATATTCAAGTGGTTCTGAGACATGGTCACATTCAAAAAATTGCAGGACTGTCACATATTCAACATGTAGTTTACATATTCAATAACTTAGAGACTGTCATATATTCACAAAAATTGCAGATCATACTCAAAATTTACGTGAGAGGTTAACATTGAAAACTTAAGATTGTTTCAAAACCAAACTTCAACTTTACTTTTGCAAAGCTAGCAATCTGCTTATCCGGCTTCCTTATAAACTTCTCTACAAGAGTGAGGTCTTCCTCATCAGATTGGATATCTGTGAATGGTGACTTTGAAGGAGTAGGCTCTTCATGTGTTGGGTACATGCTTGGGAAGCCGAGGTGTAGCGGGGAGAAGCATGTGTAACGGGAGAAGCAAGTGGAGAACACAGTGTAACAGGAGTTGTTGGGATCTCCGTTCGGGACTAATTCTGATCTTAGGACTTGGTGACTTCTGATCTTGCTTTCTTGTTCTTTGCTCCTAAGAATCTTTTCTTGCCTTTCCTCTTAGCAACAAAATCTTTGGAAATAGGTTTGTCATACTTTCGGTTACCTTGAGTTGGAATCCTCACCCATGTCTTTACCTTTTCCTTTCACCTTGGTGACCTTTGTCACCTTCACATCTTCATTAGAAGACTCTTCATACTCCTCGGTTACTTCATCTTCATCTGCTTTAAAGTAACCAAGTTCTTGCTCAAGCTTGTCAGGCACTTCTACCCCACAACACTTTTGCCGCTGTACAATGCATAGTATCCAAAGGCGAGAACCAAAAGCGACAAACATGAAATTTATGATCACATGATAACTTGATAAGAAAACTGTAATCAGAGCTAAAACTCAAACCACAACCTTCACATCTTTCAGCAAATTGATCTCGAGGCATATCATAAACACCCATGTGAACTTTGAGTTCCTTCTTACCTTTGGCTGAAATCTGCATAGCAGATATGTGTTTGGACTTTGCATTCCAAAACTCCATCCTATGGCCATATGCTTCAATATTCACTTCCAAGGATTTGATTTCTTCCTTCAACTTTTCTGCATCAGCAACTTTAGCACTCCCAATAGTTTGAGGAAAGTAAATTCATTAAACTTGCTTCTTCTTTCTTCAAGTATGCAACCAAAGCTTGGTTGTTAGGCAAATCTGCCTTTGTAAAGTTTGATAGATTCTCTCTTCTCTGAAATTTGCTTGTACAATAAAAGTGCAAGTAGCATCGGCCACATTGCCTTTGCACCCTACCGACTTCAACAAATTTTGCCTTTTTCCTTTAATTTCTTCTTGACTTTCTTTTTGCGGTCGACAAGCTTCTAATGTGATTGATAATCACATTGAGGTTAGCTTCAAAACAATTTACTTCATGATCTTTACTCTTATGAACTACAGAAAATCTGTGGGAGTCTGCTGCTAAAGATGCCCAATTTACCTTGTAATTTTCGGGGTCAGCCAAAGCCTTAGGGGTGTTTACGCCATACAAATGCTCTTGCAAAGCGAGTCCTCACTTCATTGTTGGTAGGGCCATTACGGTATACTTTTGAAGGAGTTCATTGAACTTCGCTCCGAATTCGAGCTTGATTTCCTTGATGTTGATCTTCCGGACCTCAAAGGAACTTCAAAAGCGATAAAAATTCAGCATTTGATACTTCTTTTGCCTTGATTTGGCTTGGCTTTCTTCGGGCGACTCCACTTTCCGAAACTTCGGCAAATTCATGCGTGTTCTTGCGGCTTCCGCTGAAATATAATAAAACAGATAAAAACCACTTACATTTGAGTACTTTTGCGTTATAAATTTCTTTGAAGCACAAACATTTTCTAAAAAAGATAGCAAAAAATGCGATACCCTCTGGCGCTGGGGGGAGAACTCATGGTATAGTTGCAAAGATTTGCCGGAATTGCAAAGGAAAAAAAAGCAGTACAAATACACAAAGCTTGGGAGATAAGTTTGTTCAAGAGCTCGAATGATGATGGCCGTGAATTCTATGATCTTTGGCGAAAATTCTATGATGATGATGACCGTCGGAATTGAAGCCGTCCGAGCCCATCATGAGCCCATCATGAGCCGATCACGAGCCCTTCATGAGCGCGTCAGGGCCGTCAGGTGCTTTCGTTAATTTAGGTCTTTGGTAAGGTGCTATAACTACAAAAAGTTGGGTAGGTTAAGCAAAAAAGCACCCATAACCACGATTCTATTAATTTGAAATTATTCCAAGATTTTGAACCCACCAGGTGGGAGTTTCGGAGTTGTTAGTTTCAGGGTTCCCATGCGTCAGTTTCAGGGTTGTCAATTTCGGGGTTGTCAGTTCAGAGTTCCCGCCTAGTTCTAATCTTTGGTTTCCCCTCGAGTGTTGGTTTTAAGCTTCCTGCCCAGTGTTACTTTGAGTTTCCCGCCTACTATTAAAATTTGGATTTCCCGCCGAGTGTTATGGGCTTCCCACGGAGTACAAATTTTGGGGTTAAGTTGGTTCTTTTTTCTTCTTGAATGGGAACGTCTTTATTTGGCGCCTGGCGCCTAGTGGCCAGGCGAGTTTTATTGTTTCTCTCTTTTTTATTCCCCTGGCGCCTGGCGGCCAATGCGAGTTCCTGGTGCCTAGCAGGAGTGAGCTCCTGGCGCCTGGCACCAATACGAACTCTTGGCGCCTCAACTGGACCCTCAACGTGCGAGCTCCTTTTCTTACCTTCTATGAGTTGATGGGATGGGTTCTTGTGTTTAGCAATTTAGGGCAAGAGAAATCAAAGCTCTTCAGCTCTTCGCAAATTGAGGTAAGAAAATCACCTCTTTTCTTCATCTATCCAAAAATTCTTAGCTATAGTGGATGACATGGGTGCTTTCAGGCTTGAAATTGAGAAATATGTATTGTCAAATCGATTCGTTTTTTGAAAAGTTCATGTTATATACTGATTGATGTGCTTTTACTTTCTGCTTTCAGATTATATGAGAAATGAGGGAAAGCCAAAGGTGAATAGTAGACCCCTCTCTGCCACATCTCGCGCTTAGCACGAAAAGAGAAAAAAAAGAAAAATAAAAGGGATTTTTTCCCCTCCCCCTTTTTTTTGCCTTGTCGCGCTAAGCCACAACAACCCCAACATTTGGCCCACGGCTGAAAAAACATGATAAAACAAAATACTGAGTTGTTTTGAAGATTTGAAAAAAACCTACACGTAGTTATATGGGGGGTGTGTGGTTTTCAAGGATATCTTTAGTTTTTCTTAAGGATATGTAGTTTTTTTTTTAAGAATGGGTGGTTTCTTAAGGAGGTGTAGTCTCTTTTTTAAGGATGTGTTGTTTTCTCGAAAGTATGGTTTTTTGAAGGGATGTTTTTTTTTTTAAGGTGGTGTTTTTAAGGTAGTGTTTTTTTGAGGTGTGGTTTTTAAGGTTTTCTAAGAATCCATGTATGACCAAGTTGTCCACATGCCATTCTAGAATGGGACTGCATGAAACCAACAAACCCTTGGGATAGATAGGCTTCTCATTCATCTCAAAGATTTTTCTACAATGGTGGATAGTGGGTAGCGCACACATCACGAACTACCCATAAAAATAAAGGGAAAATCCAATTATATCATTTGGACCCCAACAAAATACAATGCTAATAGAGATTGGGCTAGTGTAATACTGCCGAGAAAGCTTATCAGGGATTAAAAACCCGCCCTTCGGGTTTTCGAGGAAAAACCCTAGTGATAAGCCTTCGGCAAGGGGCTTTGGACAAGCGCCAAAGGCATAAAAATCGCTCCCAAAACCCCACGAATGGAAAAGCGAAGCAGATGCCACTCGCTAACTTTGTACACGCACATCACCAACAAAACAACAAGACAAAACAAACCTCCCAGTGGAGGGGCTGATTACAGCGTGCCGCGTTAATGCGATAAAAATACAAAACAAAGAAGGGGAGGGTGGGTTCAAAGACAATAAGGATGCTGGCGAGAGAAGAGGAAGCGCCGATGAGATGTTGATCAGAATCGGCGCCTAAAATAGCGAACTCCCAACGGAATGGGCATCGCCACCCGCATGCATGCAAAAGTATGCATGCTTTCGTCCCATTCTAGAATGGCGATCCGATGTCACCGGATCGATGGGATTCCTAGAATGGGACTCGCGATAAAAACCAACAAACCGCCCGAATACCAAAGGACTTCCCTTACAAACTAGGATCGAGGGCCGAAGGTCCGCGGGGCCGAAAAGGCTAAAGGCGGGAAAAGGACAGCAAGAAAGAAGCGCCAAATTGGCCAAACCAAGCGGGAGAAGCCCCTCCCCGCACGGGAAACAATTCAAAGAGAATAAGGATGCTGAGAGAGAAGAGGAAGCCCGATGAGATGTTGATGCAGAATCGCGCCTAAAATAGCAAACTCCCAACCCGAGAATGGGCATCGCCACCCGCATGCATGCAAAACATGCATGCTCGTCCCATTCTAGAATGGCGATCCGATGTCTCGGATCGATGGGATTACTGCCACAAAATGGCAGCATACAAGAGTTATATATGCTTGACACACTTCACTAGCATTTGACTTCAAACATGGTACCTAGGCTCTAACATGCCAAGGTCTCCAACATGGCAATTAGGCTTCAATATGCCAAGGTGGATCAAACATGCCACATAGATTCCAACATGCTAAGGTGACTCGGACATGCCAAGGTGGCTCAAACATGGCACCTAGGCTCGGGCATGCCACGGTGGCTCAAACATGCCACCCTAGGCTCCAACATGCCAAGGTGACTCAAACATGCCGCGCGAGCTCCAACATGCCACCTAAGCCCAAACATGCCAAGGTGGATCAAACATGCCATGCTTGCTCACTTGCTCCTCCTCACTTGCTCCTCCTCTTTGAGGCAGTTCTTCTTCCTCCTCACTTGCTTTGTAACATTACCATTCTTTTAATATATTGATGACACAGTTCAAAAAAAAAAAAAGATATTCAAGACAACCATTTGGCAGAATTCCGAGACTATGAAGCTAGGCTGATTAAGATCAGAGCTTCGATAGCAGGCGTGGAAAATGAAGAGAAAGTTATGGGGAAAAGGGAGTTGGTGGAATATTGGCTAAAACTCAAAAAAAAAAGGTGATCAGGATTATAGCATTAAAAGGGGCACGCAAGAATGGGGATATATGGAGGGGGATAACTTAAAGGGATATTTCCAAACATCCTACCATAGAATCCAACATTTGAGGCAAGCGCATGTGCTATTGTTGATCAAAATGAAGCTTCATATTCTATTTATGTCTACAACTT
This sequence comes from Isoetes taiwanensis, assembly GCA_021234155.1. Classification (NCBI taxonomy): domain Eukaryota; kingdom Viridiplantae; phylum Streptophyta; class Lycopodiopsida; order Isoetales; family Isoetaceae; genus Isoetes; species Isoetes taiwanensis. The sequence goes on from JAJEKV010000471.1 coordinate 84,213, forward strand.
ACAATAACTTAAATGGAAGTAACAAATAAATACCCCTTGAAGATGAGAATGGTACACAAGAGTTTTTTATGTTTTAAGAAACTGGTTCGTTTGACTCGTACCTAGTCTATATATCACTATCTTAAGCAAATCTGAAAGATGTAAATATCCAATTGATGCCCACTGTGATGAGCTTTAGCAATAGGTTTATGTTGCAGCAGTGTTTGCATATTTGAGCATTCTACCAATTGATGGAAAGAACAATGTCTAGCAACTCTGATAATAAAACTATAGATTCTAGTGACCAAATTCCATATATTGCACTCATGGTGTGTTGTCAAAAGACAATTAATCAAGTAAAGCAACATAGCAAAATGTGTTCCATACATCTCTCTTTTTGCAACACTACCTATCAAAAATAAAATGGTATTAGTTGGTTCTACAACGTCCACGAACAAGGGACCAACTCAATGCTTAGTTGACAGATGGGTTTTTCAGATTCGATTTGATCATGGATGATCTCTTAAAGATCTCCTAATTCCAAAACGCCTCTAGGGTGCGAGGATGGGTGTAAGGATGCGCGGCGAGGATGCATAACCCCGAGTAACTGTGTCGTGGAAATATGATGCACCTAAACAAACAGGTGCGATGGAAAGGATTGCCAAGTCTTTGGGGGCTTACTTTGGCACTTCTTCCCGGATGAAATGGATCCTTTTGGAATGATGGTTTCCAAATCTTCATCTCCAAAGATTCATCCCTCATTAACATTATTCAGCTCAATCCAGCAAGATGGCCCTTCTAAACGTTTCATACCAATATTCTATATCTCTATCAACCATTGATTATTCATCTTTGTAACTTTCTTATGCAAGACCTTGAAATGTTTAATAAGGATGACATTTAACAATTTATGATTCTCATGTTGAAGTGAAGCTTCATATTCTATCTATGTCTACAACTTACAATAACTTAATGGAAGTAACAAATAAAAACCCCTTGAAGATGAGAATGGTACACAAGAGATTTTATTTTTCAAGAAATTGGTTCGTTTGACTCGTACCAAGTTCACCTAGTCTATATATCACTATCTTAAGCAAATCTGAAAGATGTAAATATCCAATTGATGCCCATCAGAATGAGCTTTAGCAATAGGTTTATGTTGCAAGAGTCTTTGCGCATTTGAGCATTCTACCAATTGATGGAAAGAACAGTGTCTAGCAACTCTGATAATAAAACTATAGATTCTAGTGACCAAACTCCATATATTGCACTCATGGTGTGTTGTAAAAAAGACAATTAATCAAGTAAAGCAATATAGCAAAATGTCTTCCATACATCTCTCTTTTGCAACACTACCTAGTATTAAAAATAAAATGGTCTTAGTTGGTTCTACAACGTCCCACGAACAAGGGACCAACTCAATGCTTAGTTGACAGCCGGGTTTTTTGCATTCTGATTTGTTCATGGATGATCTCTTAAAGAACTCTAATTCCAAAACACCTCTAGGGTGCAAGGATGGGTGCAAGGATGCGTGCGAGGATGCATAACCTGAGTAACCAAATCTGTGTTAAATATAATGCACCTAAAAGGGGGTAACGATGGAAAAGTGGGGGTGGAGGAAATAGAACGCATACCAATGGTCACTTAGTTTGTAAAAGGGTCCAAAGCATCTCATATTCGTTTAGTAGTAATACCACACGCTATTGATCGCATTTGAAAATAGAAAGAAAAGGGCAGAGATCGGATCAGAAAATCGGGTAGTTAAACATCAAATACTAAACAGCAGACAATGGAGATTGAGGGAGGAAGGGAGATGGTCACCACCAGACTTCAAGGGGGGGCAAGTTGTCTAATGATACAAAGCACATTGGCACAGCAAATTGTGGATAACCACGATTCTATTAATTTGAAATTATTCCACGATTTTGAACCCACCGGTGGGAGTTTCGAGTTGTTAGTTTTGGGGTTCCCATGTGGGCCTCGGGGTTGTCAATTTCGGGTTGTCGGTTTGAGTTCCGCCTAGTTCTAATCTTTGGTTTCCTGAGTGTTGGTTTTAAGCTTCCACCAAAGGCACAAGGAGCCAAAAATGAACTATTATAGTTAACTAGTATTATATCATTTAAAAACCACTAGATATGTGGTTATTGAAACATGAATTTACTTGACAGAAGAAAACCACATACAATAGTGGTTTGTCAATACTCATGATGGTTTATAATACAGGTATTATTGCGAACTATCAGCGGCATAGTAGCTTATTAAAACTAATCATGGTTTTCATGCATACTATAGTGGTTTATTATAGTTCTAACTACTATTGGCCATACTATGAATTGTGATCTAAATTTTTGGGTTGCCCCTAGGGGGCAAACCACAATTTATATGGGTTTTGGGATATAATGAGTATATCTTTGGAATATACTCAAGATATGTTGATGATTTGCTAAAACCCTTTGTTCCCTCAGAAATGCACTGGCCGGGCCATTCGTTGTGGATGAAGGATGTTCTGGACCGGGTAACTGGCAGCTCCTGATGTTCGTTCTTGATGTTTCATACCAATATTCTATACCTCTATCAACCATTGATTATTCATCTTTGTAACTTTCTTATGCAAGACCTTGAAATGTTTAATAAGGATGACATTTAACAATTTATGATTCTCATGTTGAAGTGAAGCTTCATATTCTATTTATGTCTACAACTTACAATAACTTAATGGAAGTAACTAGTCGGATAACCTGCATAGTCATTGGGGGATGAAGGAAATATTCTGTCAGACCATTTCCCTCAAATTCTGGATTTTCCAGAAACTCATAGAACCTCCAAACCTACCAATTCCCCCTTCAAATTCAACTGTTCCCTCCTAGGTAACTCCAGTTTTACCTCAGAGTTCAGAAGTTTTTATCTTACCCAAAGATGTCTTTGGAGTCATCAATCTATGAGAGAATTTAGCAATAAACTTAAAGCCTGCAAGAACTGGATCAAGGAGTGGGGAAAGGCTAGACAGAGAAAGTGTATTGAAGAGAAGAATAACCTCCTAAAAGGAAATGAAAGAAATCGAGGGGCAAAAACTTGAGATCACTCCTTTATGTGGTAACTTGCACAAGCTGGTGAAGTCCAATTTGGAAAATAGTATCAAAGCCATTGAAAAAAGAAGCAAAGGGTATGGCCTTAAGGGCCAAAATCTATCAATACAATAAAATGGATCTAGGCAGCTCCAAATATTTTTTCAGAGTGGCTAAAAACAAATTAATTAATAATGCTATTACAGTTCTGGAAAAAGAAAATGGTGAGAAGACGAGAGAATCATTAAAACGTAATTGTTGGAGCAATACAAAAATATGTTCAAGGACACCCAAAGACAGTTGCTCAAGAAGAGGAGAATATGAGCAGGTTCTTCAATAGCATTCCAGAAACCACTCCTATGGAGGAAGATTTGGATGGCTACCCTGATGAAAAAGAGGTGCTGCAAGTCTTGAAAGACATGGAGAAGGGGAAAAGCCCAGGGCCAGATGGCTTTCCCCCTGAATTCTTTTTGGCTTTCTGGGTGATCATGAAAGAGGACTTCATGGAGTTCATTAAAGGAGCACTGGGATGCACCTCTCTTTACCCTCGTGATTCAATTCAGTCTTATCACCTTAATCCCAAAAGTTAAAAACCCCAGCAAAATAAATGACTGGAGACCAATATCTTTGACAAATACTACATACAAAATCATTGCAAACACAAGGCCCCCAAGAAATAATCATTATCAATTTTTTACACTACTTTTTACATAAAACCACTGTAATAAATTAATATCACTAAGTGGGTTAATGTGTTGAATAACCACTACTAGTTACACAATGTGGTTTTTGTACATGTTTGGTTTTGCTAGTTTATTCTCACAGTTCACCATCATGGTTCTTTATGATAGTTTGTTTATTTAGTTTATTGCTATGTTTTAAGTAGGGAGAGCCATAAACCACTAGTAATTTTAGCTTTCACTTGTTTGTGCAACTTAGAGTGGTTTGCTTACGAAGTTGTCTACATGACATATTCAACAAAACTTGGACTTATTCAAATGTAATAGATAACACTTCAAGGACTCCATTATAAGTTTTAATTATATAAGTTTATCTTTAAGTTAAGATCTTAGTAGTTATCAAAGCATAAAAATTGCTTTTCAAACTAATTTTCACTTGAATCTTTTTAGAATTAGACATTTCAAGAAAATTTCAATTTTCAGTTATTTAACAAATTTAAAATTTGGCAATCCTGATAGTTTGTAAATGAAATCTGATGGTTCGATAAGCAATTGACTTGAAACTATTATGAGAATTTTTCAATTTACAAACTTTTATACTTTTAAAGCCACCTTTAAGAAAAGTTTTAGGCCGAAATCAATCAAATTATAAAGTTAATATTTTAGTAATAACTATTATATAATTTATTATTAATGAAAGAAAATATATTGAAATTTAATCAATAAAAAAAATTATATAATTTTTTTAAACATAAGCATAATCGTTTAGTTAATTTTAAATCTAAAACTTTCTTTAATCTTTTAATTATATAGGGTTTGTTTTAGATGAAAATATAATTCTATAAAAATCAAAGTGAAAATGAATTTTAAAAGCAATTTTATATTTTCGCAACCATCATACCTTTAATCTAAAGATAAACAGAACAAATGATTAAAATCAATAAGAGTTAAAAATACTGTTAATCATATATGGCATCCTTGAAGTATATCTATTAGATTTGAATAAGTCCAAATTTTGTTAAATATGCCATCTACTCTTTTTGGTATAGAGATACAAGAAAATGTTTACTTCTTATTAGAAAATATTAACTAACTTTTGGTGGTTTTGTCATCAAGATAGTAAAAGCTTCTCCTTAAAAGTTAATTTTGTATGGAGACAAAAGCAATAGTGTTTTGAACAATGCAATTGTTATTGGTTTATTGAATATGGTTGGACATACTCAATTTGAGAATTATTCATGCTTTGTTCCGTTAATTGATGTTGGTTTATACAACATATTAAGAAATATTCATTGAGATGGACAAACCATTGTTAACAATTAGATCTAGGGATTTGAACCCTAGTATTTTCCAAGTCTTTTAGGGCTAGCATTCCTTAAAGTTGACACGTTGGATGGAGATGATGACTAGAGAAACCTTTTGGAATGGCCTTTCAAGCAAAATAATTTTCAACCGACAATTTGACCTATTGCTAAATGAAATCAAACAAGCCTATTGCTGAATGCAGATCTTTCAATAAGCCCATACTCCTTTGCACTTATTAGGAAATCACAGTTGTCTTGCAATATCTTGCAAGATGTGAAGACAACCAAGCTGCATTCATGAGGCATTTCTCGTGCCATTTTGGTGACAAACATTATTGCCAAACAAAGATCCAATTCTAAATTAACAAGTCCTCATATTGACACATTTCTAGGCAAAGACACTTCTTGTCAATACAAGTCCATGCTAACAACAACAAATAATAGCTTCATCTGGTAGTAAAGAACAATTATGTCATAGAGGAATGCAGAATGTAGACCACCTAGGTTGAACCAGATTTCATATATAAGAGTTTTTTAGCTTTTTGTTTCCAGAGATTCTATTAAGAATCATAACCTCCAAATCCACGCTTCTACAAAGCACTAGTTAGGCAAGGCATACCTTCAATAGCTTCTCATGGCATCCCGATGCCAAAATCAACGTAAAACGATTCTTCCTTCCCTTTGTCGATATTTTCCGCTGCAACAAGAAAGGCATCTTCATAAATCCATAAATGCTGGAAAAAGAATGAAAATAAACTTAAGTAGAAATAGACATTGACGAATCACTTTCAGCACATTAATCCTGAACTGCACAATGCCTACAATTCATGTGCACAATGCCAACAATTCGTTTCCATGATGTAATACATTGCATATTTATAATATTTGGGTGCCTGAACCATCCACTAGTAACTTTAGCTCCTTCAATCCATTTTAAAACACGGTGATCCATGTTCTAAATTAAAGTTCCTTTTTCTCAATCTACTTTCAAAACCCATGTATAACAAAAAGACAAGGGTATACCTGTATAACAATAACTTGCAAATTGAGTGGCTTATCTCTTGCATGATGGCATGTTACTGTGATGCAATTTCCTATCTGATTCTTCCCTTAAAGAAGTTTGGAAAAGGTGCTCAACAAGGATATTACAAACAGGATGAGCAAAAACTTGACTTGGCTGCTAAATAATGCATTACAGCCACTCATAGTTCAAAAATGCCTTACTGCGTGCATACAAACAGCCTGTGAATCATGATCGTATTTAGAAGCAAATCATGACATTAATCACTTACCCCAGGGAATATCTCCTACAAGCATCAGATTCAGGCTTGTTCATATGTTAGAATATAATCAGAGCCATAAGTTCAGCTTTTCTATTTCGTTTGTTGCCCTATAACAAAGCATAAGAAAGACATTAGAGTTATAGTGTCACCAAAATACATAAGAAACAACAGAAATGAGTTGAACATGCAATGAAGCAGTGGAAAATCTCTTCCAGTGTTCTAGACATGTTATTTTGAAGTTTTAAATTCACCTCACAGCTCCATCTAAATACACTGTAAGAAAAGAAAAAATGGTTAAACACTTGTAAAAAGTGCAGTTGATGCAGCTCTAGGCTTGGATCAACTTCTTTCTAAAATTTTGCTGCATACATTGCGCTTCATGCATTTTTGAATGACCTTTTTGCTGGTCATCTCATTGCTGTCCTGCTGCAAAGACATACGAAATTTATTGGATTTCCCATAAAATAACAAGGAGCAAATGAGCTACCATTCCATTTACAAGAAATGCGACACACACCTCGTGACTAATCAGTCTAGATAGGATTATGCATCGTGTTTAAACTGCAGACTCCAGGATTGTCCGAAATTTTAGCATCTACATTATGCTATTTTTTATAATGACAGAATAACCAAAGGCATACCTTGGTGGAGTTGGCGGACATTTCTCGCAGTTATAACCAGACTGTGGGAGCATTGATTATGCTTCATGACATTTCATCAGGAGTGGGAGTGCCATGCTCCCTGCACCCCAAAGACAAGCAAACAAATCAGCACATTCCAAGCAAATGCACATACCGCGGTGGTCGGTGAGGATCCGTGACTGTCCAGAACCTATCTCTGGTGCCATGCCATGCCGTCTGAGCTCTCTTTCAAAAATGGTTTGCCGGGCGTTTCAAAAATTGTATCTTACTCTAGGCTACTACACAATGGCGTTCTCAAAAAGAAATGTTATTTGAAAATCCTACTCTCATTATAAAGCAATAAGGTTCACAAAAGATTAACTCTCGGGTTTTCAATGGTTGGGGGTAGGTTGGTTTTTTTTGGTTTATTGGGGTTAAGGTTTTTTTAGTAGTTGGATAAAGTGGCACATGGATTACCTTATGAGGACCGGAAATTAGGGTCGTCGCTATTTCTGTTATGTGCATATCTGGTCCTACCGATGAAGAACCGTTATCTGTTAGGCGGAAGCGGAGATAGGTATGGCGGCCGAGGGAGATCACGCTAGCAGTGTAGCGCCCGAGGTGTAGAAGTCCGAGGCTGGCCGGTGGGGTGTCTTGCAGGGGCAGGTCACGTGGAGATGGAGATGCTCCCGTGGGGTCTTTAGATCTTTGAAGGGTTGTTTGTGCAAAGTGGTTTGGATTTGTCGGGGTTCAATTCCCCGCCCATTTCGATTCTTAGTTCACTGTATAAATTTGTTTTTACACAATGTGGTTTGGATTCATCGGGGTTCAATTCCCCGCCCATTTCGATTCTTGCTTCCGGATTTCGATTCTTGCTTCTGGATTTCTCGTGATTTTCTTGCTTGTTATTATATTCCGATTTTGCACCTTAAATGTTCACGGATGTTGTTGGATTGGTTAAAGCGTTGATCTCATCATGAGATTGAAGCTCTGCGTTGGAGCTCTCACGCCTACTTGTATTTATACATGTAGACGTATTCATTGTTTAAATTTGCTAATCTAATGGTTTTTTAATCCAATGGTTCAGTTAAAAAAATAAAACATAAGGTATGTCAAAGGGTATGTCATAAGGTATGTCAAAGCAAAAAGGTAGATACTAAACCATTTAACATTTTCAAATATCATGGGTGACATGTCGCTAAAATCTTAGAAAGATGGGCTTAAAAAATATGGCCATATGAGATGTACTTTTTTTAGGATAAACGATATGCTCCCAAAGGCGTGCAATTTTTTTGGTTTCAAAGGAAATTCTTACCGAACACAAGGTTTCAAACTTCTACTTTACCACACAAAGGGGTGGATATGTTCAAGGGGGTATGTTAGGTGGCTATGAAACTGATGGAGGTTGGCGGTGATATGAAGGCCAAGGTCAGCGGTAACTTTTATCTGAAATGGGCTGCAATATATGAGGCATATTTAAAATCATCAAAGAAGAGACCCAATGAAGAATAGAAGGGATCTAGCTTATACATTATATATGTAAATATTTTATGAATACACGTGTTGGCGTTCCAAGAAAAAGGGAAGCAGAAGAAATATTAGATTTGCATTATTAGTAAAGATCACACATTGATGAATTTAGGTGTTTTGCCTCATTAATATTTGTTGAATTGAATTATTTTCATCTTTTTCGAGTTGTATATGCTTCTGACTCAATCTTACCTTTCCGAGTCCATACATTTCATACATACTCACCCCACCATGGGAGAATATGTGAAGACCAAATTGGCCTATGAGACGTATACATTGAAAATGTTATACTATCACATTTCCTGATTGTCATAATGAGACAATATTAAATACAATACAGTAGAAGAATAATTTAGTTGAACTGAGAGGAGGGGTATAAAGATAGATGTCAAACTATCAAGGTTGAAAATAATTTTATTGAGTACTTACTATGAGGTGCAATCAAGTTGAGTTATTTATGGGAATACTTTTAGTATTCATTCCACCTATACCACATAATAAATCAATCACCTTAACAAATCCAGGTGCCAATCAAGAACCATGTCATATCCATTAATTTACCCCTTCAAAAGTGATTTTACCAAACCATTACTTGTTTTATTGAATTATTATACTGTGCATGGAAGTATCACATAAACCATCATTAATTTTAACAAGCCATTTTAACCAACATAAATAACTATGTAATGAACCACTATCGTTTTCAACAAACCACTATGACATGTGGTTTTCTTCTCTCAAACAAATTCATGCAAAACCCGCATATATCATGGTTTTTGGATGAATTAATACTAGTTAAAAATAATAGTTTATTTTTGGGGGCCTTGTGAAAGGTGTTAGCCTGCAGGATTCTCATGCACCTCCACAATTCAGTCAGCAGCTGCCAGTCAGGTTTTCTATCTGGTAGATTTATTCTCGACAATTACATTGCTGCCAGTGAAGCAATTCCTTTGGAATAGACCTGTCGTGCAAAATTGTATGCTCAAATTAGAGTTTAGAAGAGCCTATGATACTATAACTTTGGCCCTTCTTAAAGAAAGCAATGTCTCATATAGGAATCCATCACACTCTTATAGATAAAATCATGGCTCTTAACAGTCTTGCCTCCTCTAGAATGCAGTTATAAATGGTTCCCCCAGCAACTTTTTCCCTATCGAAAAGGGGTCGGACAAGGATGCTCTTTGGCTCCATACCTGTTTCTCCGCGGTAGCGTAAATGCTCACTAGAGTAGTCCAAGGTCACAAAATGCAAGGGTTGATTCAAGGAATTCAAATGCCGGTGGGACAAAGCGACTTACTATAATGCAATATGTCGATGACACTTTTATTCTCCTAAAGGCCAATCGAGCAGTTTCAATGCTCTCTGGATAGTATACAATTTTTGCCTCGATCTCGTGAGTCCACCTTAATCTGAACAAATGCGATATTTTGTGGGAGTGCCCCCGCAGATAATATAGACACTAAGGGAATCAAGGTCAATCCCGCCAATCAAGCCATCACTCTTCTTGGTCTCCCTCTAGCTATCAATCTTCCAAACAAAGAGGTCCAGGGAGACCTATAGTATAGAATCAGGAAAAACTTCTATCTCTCTCCCCACCTATCCTTTTGTCGGGCAGAAGTTTCGATTGCCAATGTCGTGGTTTGGCCAGCACCCATGTCTACTTCTCCTCTGCCCTCATTGCGAACAAAGAAACCTACAATGACATCGAAAAATGTCTAAGAAAGTACATTTGGAAAGGTATGCACTTTGTTAGATGGGAAGAAATCACACATAGTAAAAAGGAAGGAGGACTGGGCCTGAAAATTCTCCAAAAACACGGGCCAGCCTTAGGGGCCAAGTATGTATGGAAAGCAATAAATGGCTGGAATTCCCCAGCCATGGAGTTTATCAGATATTGGCTGCAGATTAGCAGACCCTTTGGGATGAAAAAATATGCTCACCACATCCCTGATTCTATTTACTATCAATTTAAGTGTGCCCCCAATACTTCCCCACTCATGAGGAAAATTTTTGAAGCATGAAACTTAGTGGCAGAAGGATTCGACCACAAGGAGATCAGCTTCGACAGTGCTAATTTCTCCCTTTTTTGGTCACCTATTTTTGCTAGAGAGAATGAAGTTTGCTGGGCTCTCAAACACCCCCAAATATGGAAGAAATGGAAAGAAGCTGGGATAACTCAACTTCAACATCTGTGGGATGGGGATAAATGGCATAATTGGGAATATATAAAGCAGGCAATTAATGGCAAGAAAATAGACAAATTGATCTTTGACACCATTATGAATGTTGCTAGCAGTCAAAGTGAATGCACGGCCCCCAAGAATCCAAGACGGCACATAATGAACTCCGATCAGTATAAAGTGGCTTTGGGATACAAGGTGCTGGCCCCAAACAAATCCTTCATGCAGGCTACCAAATGGCATGTACCAAACAAACACCTCATGAACATATTGAGAAATAATTGGAAATCCTATTCTCAACCTAAAGTGCAAGTGTTCATCTGGAGAACTATCCATAATGCTTTGCCCTCAAACTGTAATATGTTTGAAAGATGCAAGGATCTGCAGGACAACCCCAAATGTAAGCTCTGTGGAGACAGATCTGAAACCATAAATCATATGTTCGACTGCCCCAAAATCAGGGAATTTTGGAGGTGGCTTGATACTTATCTGAGATCAAAAGGCCACAATCTAGGCAACTGGGCCAATATTATGGACCTCCTCAAGGGATCAAATAGATTTTTAAACACTATCAGGCAGATTGCACTATGGATCATATGGAAACACAGAATAGGGTCAATTATTCAAATCAAAGGGTGGATATTGCATGGATGAAAGTGGCTTTCCAAATTGAGATTTCCAAGATTGCCATGGCTCATAAGAATAGTAAACAAGATAAATATGATAGTACTTGGTTGTCAATAGGGAAATTTGTTGGTTTGCACAATATATTTGTTTGTGATGATATGCTTATCCCTATTAATGATCATTTTGTGATATTCAGAGCTGCTGATTGCCTTGACAACGAGGATGAACTGTAAGCCAAACTTCCTCGACTTGTTAAATTTTTTGTACCGCTCTGAGAGATTTTAATAACCAAAGAACTCGGGTCTCTTTCACCAACTATTGACCAAGATCTGCTAAGCTGAAACCCTTCATGCTAAACGGCTACCAAGCTCATATCCTTGACAGATTTCTTTTCTGCTATGAGAGGCTGCTTACTGATGATAAATTCTCCCAATTCAGAGACATGTTCTATCACCATAAAGCCTTGCAAGATGCTCGAGAGGCTTTTGATCCTTTTTCTCTCAAAACAGCCCCTCTTTGGTTTTTTGCCTTCCCACCCGAATGGAATGACATTGGTTGGCAGGTGGATCCAGTGGCTTCGGATTTGGTGATCATTGACGAGGAGGAGACTGATTCAGACCTTGATTTTATAGTTCCAGATCCTCCACTTTGAAATTGGACAGATTGCTATCTTTGCAGCTAGGTTTCTCTCCGTGGTACAAAGGTTTTCGATCCAATTTTGATGTTATACATATGCGTGCTAAAGGCACAAATTTGAGAGCCTATATGGTTCCCATATTTTCTCGATGTAACTACTTGATGAGTAATATAAATCTTCCTTTTCAAAAAAAAAAAAAAAAAAAAAAAAAAAACTTAATGGAAGTAACAAATAAATACCCCTTGAAGATGAGAATGGTACACAAGAAACTGGTTCGTTTGACTCGTACCTAGTCTATATATCACTATCTTAAGCAAATCTGAAAGATGTAAATATCCAATTGATGCCTTTGTGATGAGCTTTAGCAATAGGTTTATATTGCAAGTAGTGTGGAAAGTTTATGTTGCACATTTGAGCATTCTACCAATTAGAAAGATCTCTTGTGTAGAAAAATACCATTATAATGAAAAAAAAATCCTTTTATTGAGACAGATTTACATTATGTAAACATCAAGCAAACTGGACTTGACCCCCCTTGATTCACCTAGGCATAACTTTCAATTTTAGGGGTATATGTATTTTTAACTATTTATCCTGTGCAACATGACTGCCATATATTAACACGTAGAAAAGGTTTAACTGAATTTTATGCCATTGATTTTATATGAATTTTAAAGCGAACTGTACAAATGAACTATTTATGGTCCATCAAGGGACAACTCTAGTGTTAAAAGAATCTAGAGGAATCTAAGAGAATCTTCTTAAAATCTTGAGAATCTAGGGGAATCTTGGAGAATCTAAGGGAACCTTTATAGAATCTAAAGGAATGTAGGAGAATCTACATAGAATCTTGGAGAATCTAGAGGAATCTTGGAATAATCTTTTATACTCTAGAGACATCTTGATGGAATCATGCGGAGTCTTGAGGAATGTTCATATAAATTTAAAGGAATCTAGGAGAATATACATAGAATATTGAGAAATGTAGAGGAATCTTGGGATAATCTTCAAAACTGGGGAACTGCAACACAAAAGAAACCCTAAAAACACCCGTGAATGGTTAGAGAAAAACAAACATGCATGGCCATGATGAAACAAGCCGCACCAATAAGTTCCCAAGATATGAGTGATGAAAGCGGATGAAAAGAACACAACGTAAAAGAGATAGCATCACCCATAGGGTCACTACCACCCCAATTCTGGGTCCACACCTAAAAACAACAGTAACCAAAAGACCACATGTCGTTGTTCCAAAAAATCTACATGTGGTTATGTGGAGGTGTGGTTTTATTTATGGAGCTGTAGTTTTTTTATGGAGCTATAGTTTTTTTTTTTTTGAAGGTGTTGTCTTTTTTTGAGGTGTCATTTTTTTAAAAGAAGTGTTGCTTATTTTTTTGAGGGGGTGTTGTTTTTAAGAAGGTGTTGTTTTTTGAGGTGTAGTTTATAACTAGGTGTAGTTTTTAAGTAGTCGTTTTTTATGGAAGTATAATTTTTTGAAGTGTGGTTTATAAGGAGGTATAGTTTTTAAGTGGTTGTTTTTTAAGGAAGTATGGTTTTCTGAAGTGGTATGATTTTTTTAATCGAGGTGTTGTTTTTTGAGGTGTCATTTATAAGTGGGTGTAGTTTTTAAATAGTTGTTTTTTAAAGAAGTATGGTTTTTTGAAGTGTGGTTTATTAGCAGGTGTAGTTTTTAAGTGGCTGTTTTTTAGTGAAGTATGGTTTTCTGAAGTGGTGTAGTTTATAACTAGGTGTAGTGTTTAAGAAGCTATTTTTAAGGAAATATGATTTTTTTTTTTGTGTGGTTTATATAACTAGGTATAGTTTTTACGTAGCTATTTCTTAAGGAAGTATGGTTTTTTTGAGGCCATTTCTTAAGCAAAGCACCATCACCTGGAATATTGTTTGTGTGCTCAGCTTTGGGAATGTATCGTATTGTTTTACATCCGTGAAAAATAACTTCAACGGTTAGATCCAACCACTACAAGAGAATGAGCATTTTTTGTCAGAAAAATCGTCAGACTGTCTAGAGAGATTTTTGCCTGACATACAGGCTGACGAATGTACTGACGATTACTATTTTGATGCTTTTCCTGATGATACTACGTCAGACATATCGTCACATAAATCGTCAGAAGCCTTCGTCAGGTTAAGCGTCATATTAATCGCCAGAATATACGTCAAATATGTATCGTCAGAAAAAGCGTCAGAATTTGCGTCAGAATATGCGTCAGAAAAATCGTCAGAAAATGCGTCAGATATAACGTCAGATATATCATCAGATTTTGCGTCAGACGATTCGTCAGATATTGCATCAGACTAATCGTCAGATGGTGCTTTTCTAGGCGCTATCCTATATTGAATGTATCCAGCCCTAAATCCAATGGTTTAGATTGATCGACAAAATTGACAGCTTAGATTTATGTTTTTTAAGGTTTTACCTTGCTTTAGGGTTTCTTCCTTGCGTTTTTTGTTGGCTATGGTCCGTCTCTTTTTCGATTCATTTTGTGCGGGCTTGGATTGCTTCGTTTACCTGGAGGCTTGCATTGCATATGGCAACAACGACATCTATGCTTCGCCCCATTTTCTAAGAGCTGCTCGCTTTGGTCTATGACCTTTGTTAGGTCATTTGGAGACTAAGCAAACACAATCAGAGAACAGGCGACCAAAGAATGGTCGATTAAAAGTTTAGAGGGAGTAAAATCGGCATGCTATGGCTGATTTGATTATGAAAACCAGGGCTGATGCCATTTGGAGCAGAGCACTCCTGCATTCTGAACTCCTTTCTTTTTTATTCCGATGCCCCTTGCCTTTGATTTGGCCTGTGAGCAGCTGCTTTGGTTCCTTCAGACGTGATCTTCTGTTGCTTCAAGATTCCAGACTTAACTCTAAGATGCACAAATATGCAGGTAGAGAAGCTCTTTGGCATCTACACAACAGTTCTCAGCTCTTTGGGTTACTTATCCAGGGTTGCTTTATATCCACAAACCAATCCGACCTGAGCAAGCTCATTGTTGTACACATTATTTCGTATTCAGGGTTGCTTTGTCTACAACACCAGACCTGTGCAAACTCATGTGCTGTGTACACTATTACAACTGCATGTTTTCATAGGTTTTATTTTTAGTTTTTAAGGAAGGAAGACAAATTTGGCATTTAGGGGTTTGAGCTAAAATGCAAGTCTTCCTGCGTTATCTTCCAAAAGATGGGAGAGCTTATATATTTTAAGATTCTTTCCTTAGAGATTCTAGGAAAAGAAGGAGTTTGACCGTTGAAGCTAGACGATTGCAAGCATTTTCTTGGTCTGTAGCAAGTTACCATGGATCTAGGGTTCTTCTCCAACTCTATACTTTAATGTCACGTTGCATTCTTGGATGTTTGATATTGTCTTTGCTGGCTCTTTGTGCCCTCTGTTTGCAAATGCAGATATGCTGTCTCATCTAACATTATATTATCCAGGTATTTTTCTTGCAAATTTTGCTATCAGTCTCATGTTATTGTTTATATGAAAGAAAAAGTTAATTTATGCAGGTTAGCACATGGTGTCTAATCAATCAAAATGAAGAGTATTGCTCATAATGCTAAGGGGAGCTGAGATTCTTTTACAAACAAAAAGGTAAGGGCTCATGCTAAGTTGGCGTCTTTGTTGGATTGACATGCTTGACGATTTGCTCTATAAGCCAATACAAATTTCATGCATTTGAAGTTTCACATAGTTGTGATTGTAGGGAATTCATGTTTCTGGAACTATTTATTCGAACATCTTTAGTGTTAGGATCTTCTTGACATGCTTGACGATTTGCCTATTAAGCCAATTTTCTAATACAAATTTCAGGCATTTGAAGTTTCACATAGTTGTGATTGTAGGGAGTTCATGTTTCTGGAACCATTGATTCAAACATCTTTACTGTTAGGATCTTTTATAAAATGGTTAATGCCTTGGCAATTAATGCATCTATATATGGTATACTTCACGCTTCAACAGGTTGTAGATTAAAGATACATGCTGAAAATGATGTCTGACTTTAATTTTTCAAGGTGGATGCATATGGAGTTGGAAGGTGAAAGAACCTACAAGAAAATGCAGATCTAGAATGTGCAGAGAGCCTTAGTTTTATGGTTATTTTATGGACGTCAAGGAAAAGGATGAACAAAGCCTAATATCGGTGAAGAGTTCCCTAGAAGTTCATGTGCATTAAGAAATCTAAGATATCTCTCCATGGCCTGTGCATCAACTTGCAACGGATCATATGGGGGTACTATATCTTGGAATCATCCTTCATCCTCCTTCTGAGATGATTTCAAGCCTTTTTGTCCAGATTCTAGGCTTAAGAACTGCAAAGCTGCTCTCTGTGATTAAAGGTTTATGTTATTTGTATTCTGAAGGATACTCTTATAAACTTCTCATTTTGACATATATATTTTAATGTCGAAGATGCTGATAAAGGATGGAATAAATCTTGGCAATCATCATCGTGCAATTTGTTCATAAAATCTTGAGGAGGCCAAAGTGGCATTAGGACTCTTAGGCCATTAGATGTACATCCTGAATCATAACTTCTATATGTCCTGCAAAAGCCAGCTCACTGCCCTAGATTATGTCATTTCATGTGCGCTTTCTCAATGTACCAAAATGTGGATGCATATTCCTATAACATGTAAATTTTAACCTGGAGACCTATTACACATTTCTAAGTAACATAAGCGAAGCTGAGAATTTAGTCAGGCATTTGCATATATTTTGTATACAATTGGTACCCTTTTGTAAGAAAAAGTTTAGCATGTATATTTCTACTGGAGCAGTGGTCCCCTTTATACGACTTATAATTGTCACTAGATTTTTAAGGAGGCTCACAACAATGCTTCAAATCCTTTAAAATAGAAAAATTGATACTCACATCCATTTTGCAATCATTTTCTAATAGATATTGGTTGGAGTGCAAGGTGCATCCAGTAGTCTTGCAATGTAATATTCATTGTAAATAGTAAACCAGGGGCATGTCTTTCACCAACCAATTCCCAAAACAACACTTCTTTGTCATTGAATGAGCAAGAAACTTCCATTGTGCTGGTAGTGGCTACGAAAATAATCCATAGCAACTTAGGTTTTGAGAACCGTACTAGAGTACGTGACAACCAATCATAAAACTTCTTTATGGCAATGATAAACTTCTTTATGGATTTGCCTAACTATATTAGATTTATGATAAGGAGTTTGAGCTGAACAAGTTTTCATTCACATAGGTTCTCAACTTATTCCCAGCAACGCTGGGCACCGTTACGCTGGGCTAGAGAGAAATCAAGGTGTCGACTGAAGCTTTCAGAAATCCTCCGCCCTTTCTGAAAATTCAGAGTTAGCTTTGAGAAAAAAACTTTGCCACGTCGCAAAGTTAAGTTGTGTTGGTATTGCGTGACCTGGACTTCGACTTTTTTTTTTCGAAGTCAAGTGAGGCAACCACATGGGAACGTTGCCTTTGGCCTCAAAGTGTCATAAGCTTATGACCTTGATAAAAGTTTAATAGTTTCCATTGCCTTTATAGGATATAAAAACTAATACTGGTGTATTTCTAACCTTTGAAAACCTTTTGTCACTTCTGGATATCGATTTAGGGCATGCGTAAACCTTTAGGTTAAAAATTGATTATGGCCAAGACATGGTGCCGACATGGTTAACATTGCATTTGATTAGTCTTCTTGAAGGGCAACAAGAATGCTCAAAGGAAATAATGTAACAACTTCAAATAAATCTCACAATATGCAGCAAGACTTGGGGCGGGGCTTATGAGCGCTTGGCCAAGGCGAAAAAAAGTTGAAGATGCAGATTGACCACTAATACTCTTGATGATGTCTCTTTCCCTTAATTCATTTTGGTGGGAGCACATATTGTAGTCAATTTTGTTTGCCTCAAAACTTAGATGTGTTTATGGTCCTTATTAATTGTTGTTTTTTGCGGTGGAATTGAGCCATCCTCAGCCACTCTTTGAGATTAAAAAGGCATGTCAAAAACTAGCATTGAGACATCATCCGGACAAAGTAGTACGCTTCCTGTACTACACTTGTTTTATATTCTACTATTTATGAACTCTGAAGAAAAAAGATCTTGCTGACGCATACATTTACTTCAGGTATTCTTGCTCAATGCAAAACTAGCAGAGGCTGAAACCATGACTCATGATGTAGTTAGGGATCTGCTGGGGGGTTAAACTAGATATTAAGAACTGTAGTAAGAAATTGAATATTTGTTCTTGAGATCTTAAGGACTTCTATTAACAAAACGTGCAATTCCTTTGCCAGTCTCTATTTTCACAAGTTTACCAGTCAACTTTGCCAGTCAAAAGTTGGCCTTGCTTACTTGGCATGGCATGTCATCAATGGCATGCAACATCATCATGCACATGACATATCACCAATGGCATGCCACATCATCATGCTTTTTTGTCTTATGTTTTCGCAGGTTGTGGTTGAAATATGCTTCGTTGGGACAGAGTGGCAAAGCAGAGTAGAATAGTGGCACATAAGGTGAAATGGCAATGATATGGCACTAGAAATGTTGAGGTTGCTTCGAAACAGCAAGCAAACTTCATTCTTTGCAAAAATTATGGGAGATGACATGGCATGAGTATGGTGAGGTGGCAAAGATGAGTGGTGAGGTGTGAAAAGATGAAGGGCTTGAAAACCAAAGAATTTGCCTAGACAACTTTTCAACTTAAAAATAAAGCATATTTGTCCATGGTGACATGGCATTCCCTTGGATGATGTGGTATGTGACATGATGACTAAGCATTTTATGCACTTTAGATAGAAAATGACTAGGCCAATTAAAAGAAAAGGAGAATTTTTTTGAGTGAGATAAGTAGGCAATAGTGGCAAGCAATAAGGAGATGTGGGACTAGAAATGATGATGGCATGGTATGAGCATGTGGGATGCAACTATGAGTGATGACATGGCGAAAAATGAGGGAATAGAAAATGAAGAATTTGCCTAGGCAATTTGAAACTTCTTAGAAGAAGCATATTCACTATAATGACATGGCATTTCTTTTGAAGATGTGGCACATCACAATGTATGACTAACACATTTGGTTTCAAACACATTTGGTTTCAAATTGGGATGTCAATATATGATGTGCCAAATATTCTGACAACATTGATATTCATTGACGTAAGACAATCATCTTTTGTCCTTTGAGCTTCTTAAAACATGCAAATCCTATAAGTAGCTTATGCTGCACCAAAAGATTTATAGAAGAATATGCAATGTGCATTCAATTTTTAGAAATAGATGCGTTGAAACAGAGCTAAAAACAACGAAAAATTTAAGAGATTCTAAGCTTGGAAGAAAAACTTGGAAGATCCATCGATGGCAGAATGCATGGCAGCATAATACATGAGATCGGCCTGTAAACATTTCTGCAGCTTCGTCAAGCTTTTGCAAATGCCCGGCATTGGCTGGAAAGACCCATAAATTCCACCAAAGAATCAAGAAAATTAAATGAACACATTCCTAAGCAAATCATGAGAAAAAACTTGCAAAGATCCTAAGCTTGGAAGAAAAACTTGAAAAATCTAAAGCATCAAGTGCCAGGGGCTACAAAGCAGCATCAGAGCAAGCTCCAAGGGCTGCCCACCGCCATAGCCACCCACCGCCATAGACAGACCTTCGCTGAAAAAAGATGGGGGCGGAGGGGCAAATTAGCTCCCCATTCCCATGTTGTGGTGATACGGCCACCGGTTCCACATTTCGGTGTGGCCAATGACCCCTTTCCGACTGCCACCGATTGTGGGGCCCCACCGGTCCACACCGTAATGTGGTTTCCGTGACCATGCCACCATACAAGGACATCCTTTTTGTAACAGTGTAAAGTGATAAAACAAGGTTATAAAAACCAACAAACATTTAACATTATCATAACCTACGAAATTTATATTTAATAGAGATGAACGGCGGAGATGAATTCAAATAGACGGTTAAGATGGTGATCTTCGTCCTAACATCCTATTGGTGGAATTGAACTGCTTTTTATTGTTTGTTTCCAGGAGATATGGCGCCTTCCTTTTGCCGCTGAAATTCAAGGCCACAGCGGAGATATGGCGCCTTCCTCTTGCCGCCTAAATTCAAGGCCACAGCGGCCGGTCCATTGCAGCTTCCATCTCCATCTCCACTGTGCTCTAGGTTCGCCTTGCCGCCTCCAGCTCCACAATGGCCAGATCTTCAGATTCGCCTCCAGCTCCACTGCTGCCAGTCCAAATAGGGCCATAGCGGGAATCTTTGCGTATAGGTTCTTAGTGTGATTGCTCAACAAATATTGACTATTCAACGAGCTAAAGCAGCAAATCTGAAGGCTTTTGAATTTGAAGGCGTGAAACTTACTTTAAAACGGACATGTAGTGTCTTCATTACCATGAATCCAGGCTATGCTGGGCGCTCAGAGCTCCCCGACAATTTAAAAGCTTTGTTCCGCACAGTTGCAATTGCAATGATGGTTCCAGATTATGCATTGATCTCAAAGAAGGATATCCGGCAGTTCTGAGGCAAAAATCTTGCCTTATTCAACCCAGCATTAAATTTTGAATCAGATCCCACTCTTGCTGCACATTCTGAAGTGTGCATCTCTGCTCTGCTTGCAGAATTGGACCTAAAACGTTTGGGCTTTTTAAATCCCAGGATCTCCTTCCAGCTCTTGTTCTTTTTGTGCGAAGGATCAATAGCTCCGCCATGCAAATCTTTATCTTCAAGAGTTTGATGGAATTTTAAATACTTCAAAATCTTCCTTCCCTTGCTTCCGACTTCAGTTTCTTGTGCGAATGCCCTGTTTTTTGGAGTTTTGGGAGAAAGTGTGCAAATCGTGCCATCTTGCATCAATTCTTTTGCTGCCTTCATGAACCCATTTAATGCATCATTCCATTGGCTTAGTCCCGCAGTTGCAAATTCAAAATCTAGGCTGGAATCATCTTCCATTAAGGCCCCTGATTTTATTATGCATATTTCGGAATCAGTACAAG
The DNA here is from genome assembly GCA_021234155.1 of Isoetes taiwanensis. NCBI lineage: Eukaryota > Viridiplantae > Streptophyta > Lycopodiopsida > Isoetales > Isoetaceae > Isoetes > Isoetes taiwanensis. Next base: position 105,118 of record JAJEKV010000471.1, read on the forward strand.
GATTGGTGTAGAACGAGGGAAAGTATCTTGAAGCTTCTTTTCAGGTGAACAATTTTAATCTATTCCTCAATGCAGTTAGTTTCATGTTGCAGAATACGTCTGTGTTTAGCTGAAGTTTTTTTTCTGCTGTGAAAATGACAGTGTGAAGACATAGTTAAGGTGGAAGAGCTATTAGACGAAGCAGGGATCAAGTATGAAAAAAGGGTGGTGGAAGAGAAGGGCATTGAAGTAGAACAGATTTTTTTCCATGATCCTGATGGCTTTATGATAGAGATCTGCACCTGTGAGAAGTTGCCAGTGGAACCACTAGGTGCCTCTGTTTGCCTTTCTAAACTTTATAGCTCAAAACTGAACAGAATTGCCTGAATTTTTTTCAAATCATTAACTGAGCACAGTTCGACAAATGCACATGCCTAAGACGTCAGAACTCCCATATTCTTTGGTGGCAAAGATGAGGCAATAACAGGGATTCTATAACAGGCAAATATTTTGATCTTGTAAAAAGATTTCTTTGTTTTTTTTGAGCATGATGCTTGTCATCTTTTTGTTTGTTTAGGTAGTAACTGTTTCTATCATGATTATTATGTCTAGAATCACAAAAAGTCCAGAAACATTGAAAGCTGGAACTCTATGGTTTAATAACTACATATAAGAATAAACATACATAATTGGAAGTCACAATATGCTTTAAGAACTACCATGCCTGATGGAATTATTTGGGTTCGATTCCCAAAAGGCAAGAAATTAACAATAGTTTGTACCAGGGTTCATAAATAAATTCGCATAACATAGTGATTTTTTTTTGTCAATATTATCTTGAAATGTTGTTTTTGTAAATTTTAAAACTGCGTGTGGGTGGTTTTTTTATTTTTTCCCAAAAACAACACTCGAAACAACCGCTACCCTTAAGAAATGACGTGTTAGTTTTTTGATAACTACACTTGAAAATGCTTATTTTTAAAAAGCCACATGTGGATTTTATGTAAAACAATACTAAAAAATAGCACCTAGTTTTGATTAACCACATTTTTTTTCTTAAAACCACATATCATTTTTTTGGAAAACTAACAACTAAAAACAATAGTTAAAAAAAAAGAGCAAACAACTACGTGTAGTTTCTAGCAAAGTCGGACAAAATTCTCTATGTAGTTTTTCAGTGTAATTTTTTTGTTTTTTTGCAAAACAACAGTTAAAAACAACATGTGGAACTTTTAAGTTTTATTAAGAACCACATGTCTTTTTTTCACGAAAGCAACACTTGAAAACTACAACTACTTTTAAAAAACAACATGTTGAAACACATGTAATTCCTAAGCGTAGATAATTTTGACAAAATTCTACGCGTAGAGTTTTTACAAAAAAAAACTACACGTCTAAAAGTTTGACTAAAAACTACACGTCGTTTCTAGCAAATCCGGACAAAAAACAACACATAGTTTTTTGGTGTTGTTTTTTAGCAAAAAAGACACTGAAAAACAACATGTGGACCCAGTTTTGGGGTGGTAGTGGGTGGAAAAGCATCACCCAACGGGTGGAGAACCATTATGTGAAAAATGCATCACCCTCGAGGTGGAAAGAAACAAACATCACCCGCGGTGGAGAATAATCTTTTGGCATGATGCCGATGAAAAAAAAACATGATAATAGCAACCCCAAGGTGGAGAACAACAAAGAGTGCATGAACAAGAAACATAAATGAAAAAGACTCATGCCCCCACGACAAAAAGCGGGAAGGGAGGGAACAACGAGAATGGAAGAGGCGATGTGAGAAGATCTGATAACCGGTCCGAAAGAGGAAATGGCCTTATATAGTAGCTCGTCCTTTCGAATGGCGATCCGATGTTTTCGGATCGATGCGATTCTGAGAAGAGACTCGCAAGAGACACAAAATCGGCCGACTACCAGAGAACTTCCTTAGCTATAAGCCCAGTCGACGTGAAACCTCCAAGTGTTGGGTCGAGTCATGAATCACATAAATGACCGTGGAGTGGCCTTGGCAAAGATCATCGGAACTCCCAGAACGCGGTTGCTGAGGCTCCAACGCGACAGCGGAGAATATGTACCATATTGGGATGGATCCAAGCCGATAGCAAGAAGACAATCCCGGCCGTCCGATAGGATAAAAGGGAGAGAGGATGGATAATATAAGCAGAAGGCGAGGTATATGAAAAAAATGGACAAGGTTGAGTTAGAGTCATGTGGTGCGAAATGTCTACCCATATATGACCAAATATAGGCACACTAAATAAGTGAAATAAGCAGCATGTATAGAAAATGAGGGACATTAGGGTGGATTTGGGGTCCGAAAATGGCCCTTATCTTGGGTTAAAGATTTCCGCGTCAGATTCGCGGGACCAATCAGGTTTGGCGCTTTTTTCAAAAGGTATTACTTGGCGGGTAGAAGGATGGCGGGCTTACTTGGCATCCACATGGCGTTTTCATAGGGGATACTGCGCTTTTATTGCAACCATGTTAATGGCCCGTATTTTTCGAGGTAAACCCCGCCCAAAATAATGGTGACTTTGACCGCCTCTTGTCGGCGTCACCAACTCCCTTATCAAATTTTGGCGCCAAACTTACATCTTGTCACTCGGCCTCTCGTGCATCCTCTCCGCCTTCACTCCTCATCGCAATCCATGTCTCCTGTAATTTACGTGTTCTTGCCCCATTTGAGAACTCCCAAGGTCAAGAAGTGGGAGGTTTTGTCTCAATAGGTTAGTGGGTGAGTATCTTTCGCCATCGAGGGGCGAGCATAGAGTTAGCGACAAAGGCGATCAGGCGTCTTGGACACATTGGATAGGTAGGATAAAGAGTTCAAGTTGAATTCTAGCGGTAGGAAAGTGGAAAGTATAACAATACGACATGCATATACCCCTATACGATATGGCCAAAGAGCTAATCTCCACCAAAACAAATTCCCAAAATTGCCTTAAATGGTAACCACCTTAATCGGATCACCACGACGTGAAGCTAGCTGTCGACTACTTAAGCTGCGTGAGAGATAGTTCGGCGTCGTGTGATCTCCTTATCTTTTCATTTCTTTTCGTTGACACGTGTTTATAAACAACTTTATTATGCGAGGTTTATGTTTATCGGGGCGTCGTGGATGTCATTCCGGTCGAAAGTATTAGTAGTGTACTTGTCGTGTATCACATAGACATCGGAATTGTCCTTTTTCAAGGTATGGATGCCGTGACCTTGCGGGGTATAGGCATCCGGTTTTCGGACATGATTATAACGTAAAGGTCAGAAACCGAGCTTGAGGCGGTTGAATTGCCCCTTTAAGTGAACTTTGTAAACCCACGGACTAATGAGAACAATGTAATTGCAATGAAGAAATGCATGGCTGATGAGGTGCAAGCGGGAATGTCAAAACGGAGGCGTGAGGATGAGTTTCAAAATCTTCACACCGTTTGAGGTATTTGCTAACATATTCGGATGGCGCAGAAGTTGAAAAGCTCAGAAGACATATCGTGCTTTCTCCCCCCCGATTTTGTGGATGGCTTATTTTTGGTTCCAGGCACAGGATGTTCGATTCCACGAATCATCCGGTCAACTAACTAGAGGTCAGCGTAGTTAAGTCCTCCTTTAAGTTCGGATACTTTCTTCCAAAACAATATTTATCGTTAATTGTCAACTAGAGCGAAGGAAACGAGAAAAAGAGAGACGCACAACTTTTTGGGAGCCGTTTGAGGACCATACCGGACACTCCGGATGCGGTGGATATCGAGTATGGAGAGGGAGGAAGTCATTTATCTGACCACCATGGAAGCCGAATGGCCATTATCCGAGCTAAGAGTGCTAATGGAGACAGAGGAGATTGGCGACTTCCATTATTTTATTGATGGCATTAGGGTTGGTTCTGTGCAAGAGGGAAATGTAAAGTTTAGTGAGTTCGCGATCAACAAGAAATTGTCTATCGCCTAAGCGCTTTGAATCTCGGTTTTTATTTGTGTTTTTGTCCAGATGTTTTTAGGGTTCCGTATTTTGTCCGATATTTTTTAGGGTTCCGTACAATTATTTAAAAATGTTACCATCATATTTTACTTTAACTACTTTTTTACTATTTATCTCTTGCCGGTTGTCTATTTTTGTCGGTGTTCGTAGTATAAAGCGCCATCCATTTGAGAAGCCATGGCAAGAACTAAGCAAACTGCAAGGACCCATCCAGTGGTGTAAGGCCAGGTGATTACATTAGTCCGCCTCCTTCATCCGAATCTGAGAAGTCTCGATAGAGATTCTCCTCCTCCCACCATGCCTAACAGAAGACAGGAAAAGAAACCGCATGACAGCATCTGCGGGAGAAGCAGCCCCGGAGTAAGTAGGGAGGTGCACTCCGGTTGAGGCTGAGGAGGATGGAAATGTGAGACCATGGCGCAGAATATGACGCGGATTAATTATTGGGCAACCGCTGTTCTTGCTCTTATCTTGCCCTCCTCCTGCTCCTCCCTGGATGCTTGAGAACCTTCAAATCAAAGGAGGAGGCCCAACGCCCGAAAGGGGAAGGCCAGAAATGTGAGGAGATCTACGGAAGAGTCGGGCCGAGGAACAAACTCGCAAATCTTTGGGGTGAGGAGACGGCGGAAGAGCTCACGAGCAAACAGGCTCCAAATGCCGGGTGGGTGGAGGGTAGTGGCCCGGAAGTGGAAGACCTAAGGCTCGGCATTAAAAATAGCTTCGCGAGATTAAGAAGTATCAGAGAGCACCGAGATGGTCATTCCGCGCCTCCCATTTGCCGGGCTCGTGAAAGAGATTCCGCGGAGTGTGGTGCGATACATCATACCCAAGTTACAGTAATTCAAGCAACTGCCTTTAAATGCTCTTCAAATGGCTTCGAAGCGCTTGGTGTCGGTCTGTTCGAGGACTCATGACTTTGCAGCAATACATGCCAAGCGGGTGGTTGTCATGCCCAAGGACATGCGCCTCGCCTTATGCATAAGGGATCCCGAAAGTACTATGGTCAAAATTTTATGGCTGAATACAACAAGAATAAAGACACCCGGAAAAGGCCGTGAAGTGCCTTTGTGTTTTTTTTCATATGTATAATATTTCTTAATGTAATGGCTTTATATGTTTGAATCTCTTAGTCCATTTCTTTCTTAGAAGCCTAGCTTAAGACTTTGTGTTTTTTTTTTAATGTTATCGTGAGGATCACGACGCTAAGCAGAAGCATTGTGCTTTTTGTTGCACATAGTAGTCTTCGCGTCGTGTGATCCAACCCTAACCCTAACCCTAACCCTAACCCTAGAATGTACGGACAAATCTCCCCAAGGGCTGTGTCCCCTTTCATAATCGACAACGGCTACTTGAGTTCAAAAGTGGCGCGCCTTACCGCTCCTAAACATCTTGTTTTCGGCGTTTGTTTCGCCATGGATTGTTATGTGAAGTTCACGGAATGGTATGCATCCGCCCCTCATGACAACGAGGAAGTTGCGCCGACTGCGATTTATCCGTTCTATTGCAAGGAGTTGGACATCATGGCAAACAGTAGCGAGCTTGGATGCTATCGCGAGGTTGCCTTAGCTTTCACCCGGACCGCTTGGTCTCGGCCACAGACGCCCTTGCGTGATGTCCCCGCTCGTGGATTCCAAAACCAGCTCTAGAGGAGGCGGCTTCCCATTTGCAAGGGAAGATGTTTTTCAAGAATCTTTGCAGAGCGGGCTCCTCCCGGCGTTTTGCGTCCTTGTGCTTAAGAAGGTATCTTATTTCGCTTTGCCGCTTGCATTTGCTAGTTATTGCATTACGCTTCGCCAAACCAAAGATATAATCGAAACAATGAAATCTTTAAGCCAAGGGGGGTGCTTATGTGTGATGATCTTTGACTATGACGTAGAAATGGAGATAGATCTACAAGAAGAAGAGCAAGAATGTAGGAGTTTTAGCTTCGGACGACCGGCCTTGGGTGAACCAGAGGAGGGAGATGATTCTGAAGGTGATGAGGATGGGGATGAGGATGAAAAGAAGTTGTCCGACATAACGCCAATTTTAGTGGAAGGCAAAGAATACCTATTGCTAAGTGATATCTTGAGGAACCGATCTCATTTAATGTGTGCTAGGGAAGGCGAGCTTATCGGTACCTTGGCGAATGGGTAAACTTAGGCCTAGATTTTGAAGAGGATTTGGACAAAGAGATGTTTGAAGTGTCTAATTATACCGCAATGCTATAAAGCTTAAAGAAGCCTATGAGAGGTTGGAGTCTCGATTTGCTCAAGATGAGGCGAATCTACCAACGGAAGAAGAATTCCGCGGCTCCTCGTGCAAAAGCCGCCGGGGGATCTGTGTTTGGCAGGCCCTTGAGTCAATCAGTGGCATCATAAGCCCGGTAGATGAGGATAAATGTGAAGAAGATAAGCTTGAGGGTTCTTATTTGTGGGAAGTAGATGATTTTTCTTGCCCGACATGCACGGGGACGGGGAAAGATTGAAGGACTCTACATTGTTCTGATATATCTCAAGATTCGTTAATGGGAGATAATCGTCTTATTGAGAACTTTCAGTCCAAAGGTGCAGAGTTTTGTCTATTACATCCGTGCATTATGCATGTTCGGGAACCATTCCCAATTGGCATCAAACTTTGAAAAAGGGTGATAGCAATTCGTAGGGATGTTGTGCTACAATATTTTGACGCACCAAAGCCGGGTCTGGGCGAGCAATATGTTAAATGTTTTAGGCTGGCTTGACTCACCCAAGGTTGGAAGCCGGGTCGATAACATGGAAGTCATTGCCTTGTTGGATCGGTCGTGGGGGATTGAAAGAGCATGAAATTGACGACGAAGCTTGAGAAATTGGAAGTTATATGTTTTCCAACTTGTATCGGTAAAATTATTTATGTACAGATTGTCCTTCCAAATTCCTAATAAAAATTATTTTATTTGTATTTATTCACATCACGCCGAAATACATCGGTCGATTTTCGGTCATATCTAGGTTTTCGGCGCCGTGTGATATCTATCTCGAAGAAATGAAATATTATTGAAAAAACAATTAATTTATTTATTCCTCACACGACGCTGGTGAAGCAACTCGTAGGACTCGCGGTTATAAATAGAAGACCGATGTCCACGCTTGACCTCGACGCCTTCGGCCTTTCTCGCCATTATCTTTCTACTTCCGCCTTCCACCTTTCTCCCGATGGCATCATCATCTTCCCCAGCAAGTTTACCACGCCCAAGATAGCACTCCTCCCCACCGAAGTTCTCGTGGACATCACCCTTTGCAAAGGGTGATGAAGAGATTCAAGGAGATCCATGATGAAAACAACCGCCTCGCCAGCAGAACAATGAGGCTCGGCCGTGATTAGCCTTCAACAGGGAGTCGGCCGCGACGAAGCGACGCTGAGCTCGTGGGAAACATTCGCCATGTACCAAGAGGTGACGAAAGCCAGGCAGTGGCCGGTAGCTTGAAACTGCCACATGATTTCAAGCAGCCTTAGAAGATATGGAGAAGAAGCTCCGAAGCCGAGGATGAGAACGCTGTTTACGGCCAAACAGACATGAAAATCAGCTAGAGGATCATGAAGGTCCCTAGCCGTTGTATCTATCTATTTTTGCTTCAAAGAAAAGTTTTTCTATTTTTGCTTCTATCTATCCTCTTGTTCCAATGTATGTTGTGTTTTATTAAAATATCACGACGCTTGAAATGCCTTGCTTGCAATTAGGTAGCAATCAATGGATTTGGCGTCGTGTGATCTCCATGCCGTTCTATTTTGCTTCAATGAGAAGTTCTATCTTTAGTTATGTATCATTAAAATTACTTATGTATAGATTATATCACCGAAATTATCAATAAAAATTATCACACGAAGCTTTCTCCTCGGAAGAAAAGACGTTAGAAGAAGTAACGGTCCTTTTTTCCTCATACGACCGAAGTAACGGTCCATTTTCCGACCCATGGCATCCTTCGCCGTGTGACTCAAGCTACTACGAAATTCCTTATAAATAGAAGACCTTCTATCTTGCCTTCGACCTCCGATCCTCTTCTTAGCCTTCCGCCTTCTCGCCATCTTCATTCTTCCGCGGGCTCATCTTCTCTCGCCTCGGGCTTCCGCCTTCTCCTCCGATGGCATCATCATCCTCCGAAGAAGTTTAATCGCGCCAAGAGCTGTTCGCGGATATCACCCTCTTTGTGGTGATGAAGAGATTCAAGGAGGTTCACGATTTAAAAAACAGCCGTCTCGCCGCCGAAGATGGAGGCGTGGGATGTGTTAGAATTCCACGAGGGGGTTGCCTGATGAGCTTAGACCTTGAGCTCGCGGGCAACATTAACCAGTACCGAGAGGCCAATAGCCATAGGGTCGGCAGGCGCTTTTTAAGCGCACACAATATTTCGCAGCGCTAGAAGATATGGAGAAGAAGCTTCGAGTCCGCGGAGGATGAGAACGCAGCCTTTTATTTGCCACCACTGAGGATCATGAAGATCCGTGAGCCATTGTATATATATTTTTGTTTCAAAGAAAAATTTGCTTTGTTTCTTGCCATTCTATATATATTTTGTTCTCTTGAAAAATTTGTTTTGTTTTATTAAAAGATCACCACGATAAAAATGCCATTCTTGCAATTAGGTAGCAATCAATGGATTTTCGGCGTGATGATCTCCACAACGCATACACCTCGTTGTATGTATAAATTCCTAATTTATTAATGGAAAAGTATATGTAACACAAATATCTAGCTAGATTATGTGATAACTTGCGTGTAAATGCTAATTTGCATGTGGATGACAACGCTCTATTCACATCGTGGCTTGTGGATGACAACGTCATGCCAAGGACGGGCATCTGCGCTGCCACAATAACACTGTCTTTTGTACGGCCTGCATACAGTACGGCTAGGATATGACGGATCCCATGATGCGAACATAGGCTACCGTTGCCTAATTGCATGCTATAATTTCGCCTCGTAGGATTATTACACAACTTTATCGGGATTTTCGCGAACCGTAGATTCCAACGTATTCTAGTTTCTATATAAAACGCGTCTGAGGCCTTTGTCTTCTCCTATCCGCCATCTCCGTTTCTACCACATCCGCCCTCGCCCATCTCTCCCCGTTCTCCCATCACTTTCGGTGGCCTCCAGCTCGTTCCATCCCGCCGAGATCTTGTCTCAAGTTTTGGTCAAGGAAATTCAAAACATTCGTCTTTGAAGCGGAGGAACGGATCCTTCTAAAAGAAAAGAATGATGAAGACGCCGCTAAGCCGGTTGCGGCAGAGGAAAAGGCCGCCTTCTACGGGTGGAGGTGATTTTAGTGCGCGACAATCACGGGCTGCTTTAGACCGCGAATTGCGCCGCCCACGCAGATATAACCTCCAAGAGAGGCTTAGGGCCGCAATCGGCGGGAGAGGCTGCCCGAGCTCAACTCGATGAGCGGGAAGATAAGGTTGCGGAATATGAGAACGTGGTTCGCAAGGGTGCAATCATGTTGGAGGAGAAAAAAAAAATTATCAACGCCTCCGTGAAGAGCTTGCCAGGCGATCATAGGCATCGGGCTCCTCCTAGAGGGGCCCGCTTTTTTTAATGTTTGTAATGGTTTTATTTCTCAATGGGAAATGTTTTTGACAAATGTGCCGAATATTACGTTTCCTATTTTTAATTTTCAATATCCGTGGTAGAGAGAATGACAAGACAGATCACACCGAGCGAAACCCTTCATAGGGTTTTAAAGCTCGTGTGCAGATTTCAAGCGATGGTGTGATATCTGAAGGTAGTTAGAATATCCCTTGATGGACCATAAATGGTTCATTTGTACAGTTCGCTTTAAAATTCATATAAAATCAATAACATAAAATTCAGTTAAACCCTTTCTACATGTTAATATATGGCAGTCATGTTGCACAGGAAAAATAGTTAAAAATGCATATACCCCCAAAATTGAAAGTTATGTTTAGGTGAATCAAGGGGGTCAAGTCCATTTGTTTTCATGTTTACATAATGTAAAACTGTCTCAATAAAAAGATTTTTTGATTTTTTTTCATTATAATGGTATTTTTTATGCGAGATAAGGATTAATACACAAAAAAACCTTGTTCCAATCCAAAGTCTAGAAAGGAAGATATAGCCAGTCAAACATGAGGGTCAAAACAGTTTTCCTTGTACGTGGACCAATAATGGTTCCTAGAAGGTGTTTTCAATTAAAATTCTATAACTTTTGCATGAAAATGATTTTTACTTCAAATTTGGTATATAAGTACTTGACTAATTGGTCCATGCATAAAAATATTTGTTGGTCTGTAATTTGAAGCTTCCAAATTTTAACTTATAATAACACTTTTAAGTAACTTTTAATTGATGTCTATTTTGTTATATTTGAAAGAAATTTATTGAAATAGTATGTCATTGAAAAAATAATATATGAATGTTTGTATGGATATGAAACCAATGAAAAACAAGTAAAGAAAAAAAAGAGCAAAAGGCACGATCATGATAAATCAATAAAGGTTTCTCAGACATAAGACCATTCGGGTCCATGTGTTCATTTTAAATCAATAACTTCTTTACCTTATTGGATCTCAAGTCGAATTTTAGGATATTAGTATTTCATGAGAACCTCTATCAATAAAAATATTTATTGCTAGGTTTGGGCTAAAACTTTTAGTATTAGTTCAAGTTATCATCAAATATTTTCCATATTTGATCTCTAGATTTGTGCCTTGAAAATGAACTTCAAACACCATATTTCAAAGCTTCCCAAAGTTAAGATAGCAATGCAAGATGAACCAAGGAAAAATATGAAAAGATATGCCTAAAGAAGATCAAGATAGACTGCTATGCCGATGCCAATTATTGGTCCACATGACCTCTCATTTAAAAGTTAAGAACATCATCATCTTAATCAATTCTTTAGAATATAGTTTATATCACATTATATATGATAACATTAGTTGATTAGGGAGGATTGTCTATCTAAAAGGTGATATCGGAGCACAAAAAATTAAGTAGTCTGGGCTACTTTGAATGTATGAGAAAGTCCACTTACACCTTTCAAAGATTATCTTATAGACGATGAGAAATCATAATATCATTGTAGGGAACAAAATGAGCCAATGCAAATAAATAGAGAAATTTTCTCAATCCAGTTGGTTTAATCCTGGACCTATACATAGTCCATGCTTATTTATATTTAAATCTTGTATATAATATATTATCATAACATGAAATTTGAGATATATATTGCCAACAAAGGTTCAAATTTACAAAATTTATAGCCTATCACTATGATCCTACTTAGACTACAACATTTTGGAGCAGCCACACATTGTCTAACTTTATAATATTGGAAAGTAAGTAGGTTTCTTCATTTTTTTTCCCTAATAAGACCACAACAAGGATCTCAATATCCCTTTTTATCATACATTGCGCCATTTCAAAGGCTTATGGAAGAATTATAGTGCAATAAGTTAATTTTTGAGATGAACTAGAAAACAGGGTACGGAAAGTTTTTTGATCTATTTATTTATAGTCATGGCTAAAGTTCGTGATATTGTCCTCTATTCATCAATAACTATCACTACCTACATTATTGTTGAGTTTTAGACCTATAAAGGTATAATCAATGCACTTTGTAACATTTCTTTGTGTTCATCCTGTTATATTAGAGCTCGTTTAGATCTAGATAATGCATGGTTATACCCTAGTTACACTATATTTATGTTGATAAAGTAAATTCCTATAGAGTTGATTAGAATGCATCATTTACTATCCTTATGAGACTTATGGATGGGATTTATTGAAGCACTTTAACCCATATTTTTATTTTGAATTTGCATAAAAAAATTTCTTTAGTTAATAACGATACTAATAAAACATATAAACATAAAAAAATTCTTTGGACTATAGGTTACCTAGTTAAGGACTCATTGTCACAAAAATTAAGTCAAAACTTGTAATAATAAGAGAGAAATAATTCTTGAACCTCATGCAAAGATTTTTAAGCAAAATAGGGTTTGGCGATTAAAATCAAATGATAGTGGCAAAACATGGAAACATGTAAATTGATATGTTTTATCATAATACATCAATTAGTTTCATATTTAGCAAGGTTTAGACACTTTTATGCTAGAAAATTGAAGAATGCAGTTCTAGAGTGTCAGAAAACCGCCAAATTCTTCAAAGTTTGAACAATCATACCAATATAAAGGTGTATCCAATGGTCATGAAATTCTCACAGGTCGTTAAGAATCAAGTGAAGACTCAAATAGTGGTGGTATATTTTAGAATTAAAATTTATCTTGTGAGATATATCGGTTTAAGTGGCAGGGGGTATGGTGGACCATTTATGGTCCATGGACCAGAAATGGTCCCCGGGACAACTCTAGTGTTAATGTGTTCCAGCGGACAGTACCATTAATGTGTTCTAGCGGACAACCCGAGATCCGGCCGACACGCTCGATGCCACGTCCGACCGTGGTTTAATATGTTCAAGCGCTAATATGTATAAATTGAGGTCCTTGCATTGTGCTCCTTCCGCCGGTTAGAGTCTTTGCTCCTCACTTCTATAATCTTAACGTCCCTTCCATTTGTCATCTATGGCCTCCACATCCTCAACCGCTGATAAGGGAAAACGCAATAGGATAGAACTCCCTTCTGACATAGTGTTGGGTGTTCTAATGAAGAGGTTGAAGGAGCAAGATGATCTTCTAAAGGAAAACGCCAAGTTACAATTCAGCAGTAAAGAAGAAGAGAATGAATTCAACCTTCTCATGCTTCAGAGCCAAGAGAGGCAAATCAAAGGTTGAATAGAAGGTCGACAGATGACATGCCCCAACAACCGCAGACCGAGGTGGTTATGACGGCAACGAGGATGCTAATTGTGCGTAAGAACACGTTGTGCTATTGGGACAGGAGCAGGACATGTACAAAGAGATGGTGGATGATTGAGGAACGTTTGGATAGGGTGATTGCTCGCTTGAGGGGAAGAGATGAAGACGAAGATGAGGACGGAGCTGATGATGAAGATAATGAAGAAGAGCTCGACCGGAGCAACAATGAGTCGTTGTATTTTGTTTTTCAATGTAACATCTTTCACAACTTTAATCAAAAGTAACCCTTTTTATTATTATCTTGTAAAGCTTCACACCACGAAGCCACATAAATGCAAGCAATAGCGAACTCCCATCGCTGGGGCCAGTATGATACAAATAAGATCACACGACGCCAAGCTACAGTTGTGCAAACAAGGTTGGAGGCAAGTACTTCAAGGTCGTGTGAACATGCTACACATTACAAGTATACTTTACCAATTCTTTGTCTCTTAGATCTCCACCGCTTGCGATGCTAGTGGGGCCCTAGAATTTTGCCAAGCAACTTTCCGCTTTCTCTTCAAAGATTATGCCAATGGTGTTTACGACTTCGGGTTGCTCCTTAAAGCGACCTTCTTGTCGATTTAGCCATCGCCTTCTATAAAACCACCTCACATCCGGCCTTAGAGGGTTGGTTCCCACATTTCCACCCCTCTTTGAGTGTTACGATGAAAGGCTATTTTAGCTTGTTTATGCGACTTCTCCATGCCTTGTGCACTCCACACCGCTAGGCTTCCATACTTCCTAAACAACCAAGGTGCATGAGCCCAAAAGATGTGCAAGTAGTGCGTGACTTCACTCTCTCCCATGCGCCTATGAAAGCTTTTAATAAATTTGTTATCGGGCTTGCACTTAACATTTCTCGTGATCTTCTCTTGTGAGGTCCATTCTCTGGAATGTATGGGGAACAATTCGCATAATGTATCCCATGCTTTTTTTTTCCTCAATGCCGAACTAACGCCATCCAGGTGGTCCTGGCCCGCATCAACCAAAGAATTTCCCAAATTCATAGACCTTTTTCTCCCATCCGTTTTCCGCTCGTGAGCCTCTATGATTCTTTATGAAGGCCGAGCTTTCACCCCTCCAATTGACACCCATTTAGGCACACTTGTTCTTCCCGCCCGTTTCTCATCGAGCTCTAATCTTACATTGCCACCATGCAAACACCTTCCGATAGAACATGTTCAACTCTACGAATTCCTTCCTCTCTTCTCTTCTTGTCTGAAATGTTCCACACCTAATCGCAACTCAAAAATATCATCTTGTCGATGATTCTCACAAAGCCGCAAAGTGCGATATGAACCCTCTCTAATGGAATGGGGAAAATGCCATGGAACTTGGGATCTTCTTCTCCTCTATTAGGAGCATTTGCTTGGTTAAGGGACAAGGTTGAAACAGTCTTCCCCAAAGATTTGACTTCCTTTGCATGATTGCAGTACGCATAACTTTTTGCATGTTCCTTGTCCTCCTCCACTTATGTTGTACATTGCTTTTCGTTTTTAAATCAGACGCCAAGTGAAAAATTACTTTGTAAGATCCATAGTGATCTACTTGCAATTTTTCCCTCCCTCAATCTAGATATTAGACTCGGGATGTCGGTTTGATTGAACACCCATTTCAATACCTCGTGGGTTTCTTTTTCTCAACTTTAAAGAGACCTAACCACCGGTGTGTCATCTTCAGATTGACATGAGAACCATTTTTCCATGACGCTTCTTCTCCTCAGTCACCTCTACATCTTTTTATTATTCTTGTTGCTCTTTTGATTTAGCATGTGCAATTGCATTCTCAATTGCTCTATTCATGATGACAACGGATACCCTCTCATACTTCTCAAACTTGGTCAGTTCCATTTCATCCAATTTTATGCAAACTTCAATCTCACCATTAGTTTCTGCAACTGTTAAGTCATAATATTTGACAAGGAATTGTAAGAGAGTAACCCGTGTCAACCCAAAGATTATTATGCTCATTCATTCCAACTATATCACAACAATCCTTGCCATTCTTATCTTTTATGGCTATGGCAGGACCAGCACATTCAACGTGGTGCATCTCTCCTAATATGGCATACACCATCTTTGTTCTAGTAACCCTTGTATTCTCGACAATTTGTGGACGTGGAGCGAATACTTTTTTTGTGCCCATTCTTTTCAACGCTTCGTGGAATGGCTTGAATAGAGAACGGTAACAAACTTCACATCGATGCCTTACATCATCACAAACAACAGACCGCCGCTTCTAACTTCTTGTAGATCTCCCTAGTACCATTTCCAATACCATCTTCTTGAGGAGGAGAGTTGTAGGGTCGACAAATCATGTCCACTATCTCACTGCTCGTCGCTAGGTTCTTCACCACGAACCAAGATTGCTTCTAGTTTCCCGGATCTTAACCTGCCTTTGCTAGTGTTGTAAACGGACCTTGGGGTGACGGACTGCCCTGAATGCACCTGATCCAAACTTCAGTTCCTCTATCGCCGATAATGCTTCTTCCTTTCTCGCAAGCCAAGGGGTGTTTTCTTCAATTTCTTTAACCTACATTGAAGCCCAAAGTTTGCTCTTTTCGAGCTCTTGGATCTTTTTCTTGCAGCTGCCCTATCACCAATTTGGACTTGTCCACTTCAGATCTCAAAAAGTTTCCCTCCCAAGCCGTCATTCCTTTCCTTCATCATGGTGGAGTAATGAAGCGAGAGAAAAAAGAGTCAACTGGTTTTAATTACAATTCTCTTGTGACAATCGGGCTGGCTCATCTCAAGGAAGGCGATTCGATTCGAATGCCTTCATCCCTCTCAATCTCTCACTATATCCCAAGAGGCCGAGTTACCGCCACCACAAAATGGGACTAAACTTGAACGCCCGAAATGACGGTTTCTTGCCACTCAACGGATCCAATGGATATAAACCGCCATCCGCCTGGATGTCGACACTTTTTGAGCTTCTGTAAGACTTAACATGTCGAGGTCTAAGTTCTTATTTTTAGACCTCCTTTTTCCGATTGAAGACTGGAGCATATTCCCGAAGTCGGGTTTGATCCTTATCCACACATCATTTGGAGCTTCCATACCAAGTGGATCGCTAAATGAAATGAATGTGTACAATTTGTATGCCCCAAAGACAATCGGGGCTTCGTTTGAGGCTCACCATACTAACCTCGTTTTTGAAATTTGTAACGCGTGCATATGGAAATCGAAAAGTCCATTCTCCTACAATCCATGCTTTTATAAAAGCAAATTCAAATTGAATTAGGGGCGGAAGCTTGTATTGGGATGAAGTAAAGATCCGGTTCACGAACTTTTAAGGCGCAATCGCACTCCAAACGAAAGTCTAATACAAAGCTTCAACCTACACATTCAAATTTTGAAATGTAGAAGGCGGAATGGACTCTAAATGAAAATAGGGCAAGACAAGAATCGGTGATCGCATGATTGGTATCGACAAACCAAGAGACATCGTCATGAGTTGCCGGTATGCTATAATGCAAGTGGTTTTTAGAAGCGCCCGCGGTTCGTCAATCTGCCCGGACAACCAACAGAATTAAATACATATGGGCGCCATAGATACGATTCTTTTATACGGGAGAATATTCCAAGCAAATATGGACGGGGAAAAAGGGGAGGAAATATGACGTGGAATGGCCGATAGGAGGCCATTTTAGTTCATAAAACATAATATAACTTGGAATGATGGATATTTTATATGCAAATGGGAGATGGACTTGTGTTTAATTTTAATTTGACAACAAATAAGAAAGTGGATCTACGATCACTTAATTTAGTGTGTTCCATTTTGTTGCATATGTACTATTAAGCTTGGTGTGATCCTTGAAAAATAATATGCTCTTTGAAAAGGGATAATGACTTATGTACTTAAGAGTGGTAACACATGTCACAAAAAAAAGTTAGGTATTCAAATGGAATTAGAAGCAAAACTTTTACATTCAAAATTTTTATGGTAGATGGCTTTACATCATTTTGTAAATTTAAATGTAGGAGGCTTCAACTATTCACAATAAAAAAAGCCCGAGGCTTGCAATCATATGGTAAGAAGGCGGGAGGTTTTGGAGGCTAAGAACAAGGAAAAAAAAAATAAGAGGTGCTATACGCCTCTAACAAATTTCATTCATCCGCTTCACCATCCAAAAAAAATAAGAAATAATAGTTAGTTGAATGCTTAAGAAAAGAAAGAAAACATGCATGTACCATGAACTAACGCCATGAGCTCCTCAAGAAGTCGGTGGATTCGTCTTCAACTTCTTCATCTTCTTCATCATCGGCTTCTTCTCCGGGTGGTGAATACTCATTTTCTGAAGAATCTCCTATCCACCCTTCAAGAACACACATTGATGCACTCCTGCTCGGAATTTCCTCTCGATTCTCATTCTCGATCGATTCGTCAAAGGAATCGGAGGAATCAGAGGCATTCAAACAAGAACCGTGGCAGCGTGGAGGGAACTTGCTGAGGGAACAACTCTTCCAGCCTGCATAGGCGCCTCTTGGAGGACACCTCCGCTCTTCCAGTAGCTGATCTCTTCATGGCGATGGACTAGAGAAATTGGGCGAGGATCTGGCGAAGATTTGGTGGAGATTGGGGGAGAATGGCCAATCTAGGCTGGAATAGATATAGGCTGGATTAGGCGTGAAAATCGAGGAATGATTAGATTCCAGTCCTATCAACCATCATTACATGCCATTATGTGCATATCTCGAAATTTGAGCCATATCTAATATCTTCATTTTTTAACCTTATACCTAAATATCCAATATCTTCCTTTTTTAACCTTATTCCTAAATATCCAATATCTTCCTTTTTAACCTTATTCCTAAACCTATATGATTTGAGTTTAACCGAAAATGAACACCGTATAATTCGAATTTAACATACTATTTAATACCAAGATGCTCGTCACACTATGTCGAGCAATTGGGATTTAAAAAAAAAAAAAAACACTCCAAACCCTCCTCGAGAAAACCACGTGAAGTGCTTAGGCCTCACTTGTGTTTAAGTTTAATTTGACAACAAGCAACTTCCATAATGTGTAGATCGTGACGCACAAATCGTGGTGTGGTATTTTTATGCCCCAATTAAACCGCCGTGTGAGTCGAACGTCAGACTAACTTCGTTTTTTGAAATTTGCAACGATGCATATGGAAATCGAAAAGTCCATTCTCCTACAATCCATGCTTTTATACATTAAGCAAATTCAAATTTCGAATTGTGGGGCGGAAGCCCGATAGGATGAAGTGAAGATCGGTTAAGCGAAGCCAAGCCGCCCTCGAAATGAAAGTCCGATTCGATACAAAGCTTCAACCTACACATTCAAATTTTGAATGTAGAAGGCGGTGACGCCAAGACGCTTACCAAGAGACACGTCAGAATGAGTTGCCGGTATGCTATAATGCAAGTGGCATTTAGAAGCGCCACGTGTTGCATCAGTCCACCGACAACCAACAGAATTAAATACATATGGCGCCATGAATGTGCAATCCCCCTTATTCCGTAAGAATATTCCAAGCAAATCTGTAATTATGAGAGTTTGGTATCCTAGGTGGCATGGGAAAAAGGGAGCGGAAATATGACGTGGAATGGCTGATAGGAGGCCATTTTCAGACTAAAATCCGCCCCTAATGTGAGGTAAAGTTAGAGGAGGGATGAGGTAAAGTTAGAAGGGCGGACATATTAGCGCAAAGTCAAAAGTCATGAGGAAGGTCGAAGCAAAATGAGGGTGGCATCAAATAGAAGTACCTAGCAAAGAAGTGCATAAGGTCTGCGAAATGGTCTGGAACAAGAATAAGAGAGTGAAGGTGAATATTAAGAGAGACAAGGTCTGGTCAGGCAAGCAGAGTTAGATTCACCTCATATTCTAAAAAACAATATACATGTGCAAAAACGCATCAGATGGAAAACCCTCTAATGATCAAGTTAAAACCATGCAAATGCACCCATAAGTTAAAGGCAAATGCTCCAGCATCCTCCTAAAGAAATTTCAAACCAACTGAGCGACACACATTAGAACAATCTAAGAGGAAAACACTTTCATAAGTAACTTTCGGGACCATGGAAAAATGCCTGAAAAGTTGGGAATAAATGCCCCAATCATCGGGAAACTCAAGCCACAAAATTCCCGTGGTTCTAATAATGTAGAAAACTCCAATAGAATTTAGATGCGAGAGAAAGCCAAGTAGCAAAACCGCAAAATAGATAGCGGGATGAGCGCACCACCCGGCTAATTCCCACAAATAGAGCAATTGCGGAACGGAGCAATAAAAGTCAAGAGGAAGGTTAAGAACCACGAAGATAAGCCCGGGAAGACGGTAGTATGGCGAAACAATGGACCAGTGAATTAGAAGTTAGAAGTCATGTTATACGAAAATATCGGGCTTGAGATGATGACAAATATTGGAACCCTAAACAAATAGAAATGGCAAACATTTAGAACAGGGATGAGGTAAAAGTTAAATTGGCGGAGACATCAAGAGGCTCAAGGCAGAGAATGATAAAGATGGCTATGGGCATGAAAGTAAAATGGAGGTCTCATCAAAAGACAATTTATCAAGTAAAGCAATATAGCAAAATGTCTTCCATACATCTCTCTTTGTAAAGCACTACTTAATTGGTTCTACAACGTCCCACGAACAAGGGACCAAGTCAATGCGTAGTTAATGAGGATGGGTTTTGCATTCGATTTGTTCATGGATGATCTCTTAAAGATCTCCCTAATTCCAAAAAACACCTCTAGGGTGCAAGGATGGGTGCAAGGATGCGTGCGAGGATCCGTGCGAGGATGCATAACCGAGTAACCAGATGTGTGTTAAATATGATGCACCTAAACATGGGGTACGATGAAAGGCCTTAGAGAGGGATCGTGGAGGAAGTAGAACACATACCAATAGTGACTTAGTTTGTAAAAGGTCCAAAACATCTCATATTCATTTAGTAATATCGCATTCTATTGATCGCAGATTGAAAATAGAAAGGGAAGGATTTAGATCGGATCAAAAAGTGGGAGATAAACAACCAAATATAAATAGCGTAATAAATGGAGATTGAGGGAGGAAGGGAGATGGTCACCACCGGAGACTTCAAAGGGGCTTTTGTCCGATGATACAAAAGCACATTGGCACAACAAATTGTGGATGATTTAAATAAGGATCAAGAAAAAGATTCTTAGGACATTCAAGATAAACCATTTGGATGAAATTCGAGACTGCGGAAACTAAAGGCCCGGTGATTAAGACGTGAAGTTTCAATAGCGGTGGAAAAAATGAAGAGGGATTATGGGGGAAAAAAGGAGTTGGTGGAATATTGGCTAAAACTCAAAAAAAGGTGATCGGGAGTATAGCATTAGAGGGGCACTCAAGAATGGGGATATATGGAGGGATAACTTAAAGGGATATTTCCAAACATCCTACCATAGAATCCAACATATGAGGCAAGCTTATTTATGTGCCATTGTTGGATCGAAAATGAAGCTTTATATTCTATGTATGTCTAGAACTTACAATAACTTAATGGAAGTAACCAATAAATACCCCTTGAGATGAGAATGGTAACAAGGTTCTTTATTTTTCAAGAAATTGGTTCGTTTGACTTCACCGTTGGTCTATATACCACTATCTTAAGCAAATCAAGAAAGATGTAAATATCCAATTGATGCCCACTTGTGATGAGCTTTTAACAATAGGTTTATGTTGCAGAGTATTTGCACATTTGAGCATTCTACCAATTGGAAAGAACAATGCCTAGCAACTCACGGTAATAAAACTATAGATTCTAGTGACCAAACTCCATATATTGCACTCATGTTGTGTTGTCAAAAAAGACAATTTAATCAAGTATTAGCAAAATTTCTTTCATACATCTCTCTTTTGCAACACACTACCTCTACAACGCCCCACCTAACAAAGGACCAACTCAATGGGCTTAATAGTTGACAAATGGGTTTTGCATTCTGATTTGTTCATGGATGATCTCTAAAAGATCTCTAATTCCAAAACACCTCTAGGGTGCTGATGGTGCAAGGAGGATAGATGTAGGATGCATAACCTCGAGTAACTGTGATACGTGTTAAATATGATGCACCTAAAAAATGGATGGGAAACCCGGGGCATGGAGGAAGTAGAACGCGATGCCAATAGTCACTTAATTTGTAAAGCGGGTCCAAAACATCTCATATTCGTTTAGTAGTATTACCACCGTTAGTGATCGCGATTTGAAAATAGAAAGAAAAGGGGCGTAGATCGGATTGAAAATGTCAGTAGTTAAACATCAAATACTAAAAACAGACATAATGGAGATTGAGGGAGGAAGGAGAGATGGTCACCACCAGGACTTCAAGGGGCCAAGTTGTCTAATCATACAAAGCACATTGGCTAATGATACAAAGCACATTGTCTAATGATTCTTAGGACGTTCAAGATAAACCATTTGACAGAATTCTCGAGACTGCGTGAAGCTAGGCTGATTAAGATCAGAGCTTCAATAGCAAGCGTGGAAAATGAAGAGGAAGTTATGGGGAAAAGGGAATTGGTGGAATATTGGCTAAAACTCAAAAAAGGTGATCAAGAGTATAGCATTAGAAGGCACGCAAGAATGGGGATATATATGGGGGGATAACTTAAAGGGATATTTCCAAACATCCCAAATTATAGAATCCAACATTGGAGGCAATTAATGTGCTATTGTTGGATCAAAATGAAGCTTCCATATTCTATTTATGTCTACGCCTTTACAAACTTAAATGGAAGTAACAAATAAATACCCCTTGAAGGTGAGAATGGCACACAAGAGTTTTTTATGTTTTAAGAAACGTTCAGCTTTTGACCTTGCACTCTAGTCTATATATCACTATCTTAAGCAAATCAAAGATGTAAATATCCAATTTGATGCTCACCTGTGGATGAGCTTTAGCAATAGGTTTATGTTGCAGCAGTTGTTTGCACATTTGAGCATCTACCAATTGATGGAAAGAACAATGTTCATAAACTCGATAATAAAACTATAGATTCTAGTGACCAAATTTTATACATTGCACCTATGGTGTGTTGTCAAAAAGACAATTAATCAAGTAAAGCAACATAGCAAAATGTGTTCCATACATCTCTCTTTGCAACACTACCTATCAAAAAATAAAATGGTATTAGTTGCCCCATAACGTCCACGGTCAAGGGACCAACTCAATGCTTAGTTGGGATGATGGGTTTTCCTCGTGATTCGACGGATCATGGATGATCTCTTAAAAATCTCTAATTCAAAACGCCTCTAGGGTGCGGTTGGGTGGATCACGTGGGATGCCCGTGGCAGGTCTGAAATGATGCACCCCTGGGGTGGAAAGGATTGCCAAGTCTTGAGGGGCTTGCTGGCACTGCTTCGAGATGAAATGGATCCTGCACGGAATGATGGTTTCCAAATCTTCATCTCAAAGTTCATCCCTCGTATTAACAGTCACGGCAGGATTGCCTTCTGGCTCTTGATGTTTCACAGCTGACATATTATCTCTATCAGCCATTGATTATTCATCTTTGTAACTCCTTAGGACGGCGGTATTTAATAAGGATGGCATTTACTGACTCATATATGATTCTGTGGTGAGGTGAAGCTGCATGGGAGGCTATCTATGTCTACAACACGATGACAATGACAAATAAACCCCACTTCAGAGACTGAGGGTAGAGTTTTTATTTTCAAAATTGGTTCGTTTTGAAACTCACGTACTAGTTCACTAGTCTATATATCGCTATCTTGAAGCAAATCTGAAATATAAATATCGATTTGATGCTAACATGTTAGGCTTTAGCAGCCAGGTTTCTTGCGATGGTGTTTGCACATTTGATTGATGGAAGAGCGGTGTCTTCTAAAACTATATTCTAGTACAATGACTCATATAATGCCATGGGTGGCATTGTAAAAGAAATGATTAATCAAGTAAAGCAGTAGCCCAAAAATGTCATGCACATCTCTTTGCAGCACACCTAGGTATTGCAAAGGCCAGTGGTCCTTGGTTGGTTCTACAGCACGTCACAGACAAGGGACCCGACTCAATGTGACCGGTTTTGCATTGGTTACATTCATGGATGATCTTAAAGAACTCTAATTCCAAAACACCTCTAGGGTGCAAGGATGGGTAGGTGCAAAGTCGTCGCGAGGATGCACTGCTGAGTAACCAAATGCATGTTAAATACCAGTATTATTACCTAAAGTGCGATGCGGCAGTGGAAATAGAACGCGTAGTCCTTAGTTTGTAAAAGGGTCCAAAAGCATCTCATATTCGTTTAGTAGTAATACCACACACTCAATGATGCATTTGAAAATAGAAAGGAGATCGGATCGAGGAAAATCGGAGTAGTTAAACATCAAATACTAAGCAGTGATGGGTGGGGAGGAAGGGAGATGGTCACCACCGGACTTCAAGGGGCAAGTTGTCTAATGATACAAGCACATTGGCAAATTGTGGATAACCACGATTCTATTAATTTGAAATTATTCCACGATTTTGAACACAGTGGGAGTTTGATTATTAGTTTAATTCCCATGTGTCGATCTCGAGGTTGTCAATTTCGGGGTTGCCGATTTTGAGTTCATACAATTCTAATCTTTGGTTTCCCGGGGTGTTGGTTTTAAGCTTCCTTGGTGCACGAGGCCAAAATGAACTATTATAGTTAACTAGTATTATATCATTTAAAACCCTTATAGATAGCAGTTATTGAAACATGGTGCCAGCGGAAAACCTCTGATAGTGGTTTGTCGGTACTCATGATGGTTTATCGGTATTATTGCGAACTATCGTACATAGTAGCATTAAGGCAAATCATGGTTTTCATGCATGCTATGGTGGTTATAGAACACTATTGGCCATACTATATGGTTGTGATCTAAATTTGGGTTGCCTAGAGCAGGCCCTCGTTATAACAGGTTTGTGGGATATCTTGGTATATCTTTGGAATATACTCGATTATATGTTGATAATGCTAAAAACCCGCTGTTCCTATCTGAAATGCAGTCGGTTGCGTTGTGGATGAAGGATGTTACGGGCCGTGGCGGCTCGATGTTCGTTCTTGATGTTTATTACCAATGCCTCATCAACCATTGATTATTCGTCTTTTGCATGGCTTTCTTATGCAAGAGACGGAGTGTTTAATGGATGTTCAACAGTTATGATTCTCATGTTGAGTGAAGCGCCATGTTCTGTTATCTATCTGACACAATAGCAATGGTAACAAATAAATACCTTGAAGATGAGAATGGTACACAAGAAACTGGTTCGTTTGACTCATTACCTGGTCTATATATCACTATCTTAAGCAAATCGAAGATGTAAATATCAGCGGTGATGCTGATGAGCTTGGCAATAGGTTTATATTGCATTAGTGTGGAAAGTTATATTTGCACATTTGAGCATTCTACCAATTAGAAAGATATCTTGTGTAGAAGTACCATTATAATGAAAAATAAAAAAAAATCCTTTTCATTTAGAGGCAGTTACATTATGTAAACATCGAGCAAAGTGGACTTGACCCCCATATGATTTCACCTAAATACTTAACTTTCAATTTTAAAGTTGTAATATTATTTTTAACTATTTTCTACGCCATGTATTAACCGTGGAAATTTGGCCGGATTTTATGCCATTGAGTTTTATGTAGTTAATGACCCCGTACAAAGGTATGGTATGGTCCATCAAGGGCAACTCTAGTGTTAAAGAATCTGAGAGGAATCTAAGAGAATCTTCTTAAAATCTTACGGGAATCGGGAATCTTGGAGAATTTCTAAGAACCTTTATAGAATCTAAAGGAATGTAGGAGGGCTCTACTTAGAGATCTTGGAGAATCTAGAGAATCTTTGGAATAATCTTTTATACTCTAGAAATCTTGATGGAATCATGTCACTAGTCTTGAGGAATGTTCATAAATCTAAAGGAATCTAGAATACATAAATATTGAAATGTGAGGAATCTTGGGATGATCTTAGAAATCGGGGACTCTACATGGTCTGCCAGAATCTAAATTTTCACACTAAATTATTGTTTTCGGAATACTACATTTTGTCGGCCAGTTTCTCTTTCTCCAAATGTGGGCCTAAATAATAATAAACTTGTAAATATAGAAATCTTACTAGTTTATCTCTACCGTCCTTTGGGGTGTTAGACATGCGGAGGGATGGATATGGTATGAGTAGCAGGACCCGGAGGAGTGATGAGATCCTGCCAAGCAACACAAAACCTAAAACACGCGTGAATGGTTAGAGAGAAAACAAACATGCATGGCCATGATGATGGAAACAAAGCGCTTCCAATAAGTTCCCAAAGACAGGTGATGACGGAGATGAAAAAGAACACATACAGGAAAGAGATGGCATCACCCTTAGAATTGGAAAAGCATCACCAGATTCAGAGAACAATGTGAATGCATCACCCTCGGTGGAAAGCTTGACATCACGGTGTAGAATAATCTGCGGCATGATCTTGGAGTGAAGAAACATGGGCCCAATATGACCCAATTTGGAGGCAACAAAGGTGCATGAACAAGAACATAAGTAAGAGACTCATGCTGGTAGGGAGAACGGAGGAATGGAAGAAGATCATGATGGTAAGAAATGCGGCCTTATATGGTAGCTCGTCCTTCGAGATGGCGTCAGGTGGCTCGGATTGAGTCTGGGTGCGAAGGACCGCCCAGAGACTTCGCCCGTGGAGCTACGGAGGAACTTGCTTGGTATAGGCCCCGTTCGGCCTCAAGAGTGTTGAATTAAGTCGTATTGAATCATAGCGAGTGGGAAGAAGGCGCCACGTGTTAGTGATGGTATGACATCATCTGCGAACTCCCAGAGCCGCGGTGGCTCCCAGCGGCCAGGCCATATTGGGATGGATCCAAGCGTGTAAGACAGTCCGGCCGTCGGGTGGGATGGTAGCAGGAGGGATGGTTAATATAGAGGCGAGGGTGACAAAATGGACAAGGTTGGGAGTTAGAGGTCATGTAGTGCGAAATGTCTACCCATATATGACCAAATATAGGCACAGAAATAGAAGTGAAATAAGCGGCATGTATGAAAATGAGGGATGAGGTAAGTTAGGGAGGGATGTGCAAAGTTAGGTGGCGGGACATGTGTGGCAGAGTCCTCAAAGGGTCGGGAGAGGGTCCGGGAGGAGCAAAATGAGGGGTGGCATCAGGAAATAGAGTGCCTGTAGTGCATGTGGGTGCGAGAGTAGTGCGGAACAGAATACTTGAAGGTGAATAATAAGAGAGACGGATGCAGTCGAGCTAGCAGTCACCTCATATTCTAAAAACAATATACATGTGTGCAAAAGCGTGCAGATGGAAAACCCTCTAATGATCAACAAGTTAAAACCATGCAAATGCACCCATAAGTTAAAGGCAAATGCTGCATCCTCTAAAATTTCAAACCAATGAGCATGACACAGAACAACCTAAGGAAACTACTCATAGTAACTCCAGGACCATGGAAAATTGCACGAAAGTTAAAGGGTGCGTACTGATAAAATAACTCAAGCCACAAAAATTTGATGGTTCTAATAATGTAGAAAAAAACTCAATAGAATTTAGATCTTGAGAAAGCCATTATAAACTACAAAATAGAATACATGAGATGGCGCACCGACTAATTCCCACAAATAGAACAAAAAATTCGCGGACAGGAGCACAAAGTCAAGAGGAAGGTTAGAACCACGAAGATAAGCCTGAGGCAGGAGTATGGCGGCAATGGACGGTGGTCGGGTTAGAGTCATGTATCGATATCACGCGGGGCCAGGCCAAATGTTGGAACCACTGAACAGATGAATAAGGCATTTGGAGAGCAAGGGATGGGGTACAAAGGTTAGGTGCATCAGGAACCGAGGCAGAGATGATGGATATTTATGGGCATGAGTGGGTAGATCTCTTTGTCAAAGACAGTTTTATCCGCGATAAACAATACCAGCAAAATGTCTTCCATGCATTTTGCTGACACTGTAGTGGTTCTCTGGCGTCCAGACAAGGGACCAGGAAGTCAGTACATGGTTCGGCGGATGGGTTTGATTTGTTCATGGATGATCTCTTAACAAGATCTCCTAATTCCAAAACACCTCTAGGGTGCAAGGATGGTCTGGATGCGTGTGAGGATCAAGCGGGCGGCGGATGCATAACCCGGTAACCGTGATGTGTGTTAAATATGATGCACCCAACATGGGGCACGCATGAAAGGCTTAGAGGGGGGCTATCGGAGGAAGTAGAACAATGCCACCAATAAGGACTTAGTTTGTGTGTCCAAAACATCTCATATTCATTTAGTAGAATATCGCATTCTATTGATCGCATTTTGAAAATAGAAAGGGAAGGACGTAGATCTGATCGAAAAAGTGGGAGATAAAAACAAGAAATACTTTAAATAGCGTAATACCGAGATTGAGGGAAGGAAGGGAGATGGTCACCACCGACTTCAAGGGGGCGTTGTCCGGGATGATACAAAAGCACATTGGCAACAACAAATTGTGGATGATTTAAATAAGGATCAAGAAAAAGATTCTTATGGACATTCAAGATAGACCATATTTAATTCCGAGATCGGAAGCTAGGTCGATTAAGATCGCAGTTTCAAAATAGCGTGAAAAAATGAAGAGGAAGTTATGGGGAAAAGGAGTTGGTGGAATATTGGCTAAAACTCAAAAAAGGTGATCGTGAGTATAGCATTAGGAAGGTACCCCAAGAATGGGGATATATGGAGGGGGGATAACTTAAAGGGATATTTCCAAACATCCCACCATAGAATCCAACATATGAGGCAATGCATGTGCTATTGTTGATCTAAATGAAGCTTTATATTCTATGTATGTTCAGAACTTACAATAACTTAATGGAAGCAACCAATAAACCCTGAGATGGAGATGAGAATGGTACACAAGAGTTCTTTATTTTTTCAAGAAATTGGTTCGCTTGACTGCACTCGGTCTATATATACCACTATCTTAAGCAAATCTGAAGACATAAATATCAATTGATGCCCACCGTGATGAGCTTAAAATAATAGGTTTATGTTGCAGTAGTATTTGCACATTTGAGCATTCTACCAATTGGAAAAGAACAATGCCTAGCAACTCGGTAATAAAACTATAGATTCTAGTGACCAAACTCCATATATCGACTCTCATGTTGTGTTGTCAAAAAGACAATTAATCAAGTATTAGCAAAATTTCTTTCATACATCTCTTTTGCAACACTACCTCTACAACGCCCCACCAACAAAGGACCAACTCAATGCTTAATAGTCGATGATGGGTTTTTGCATTCGATTTGTTCTGGATGATCTCTTAAAGATTCTAATTCCAAAACACCTCTAGGGTGCGAGGATGGGTGCAAGGATGCGCTGAGGATGCATAACCCGAGTAAACGATCCTGTTAAATATGATGCACCAAAAGGGGTACGATGGAACCGGGGGGTATGGAGGAAGTAGAACGATGCCAATAGTCACTTAGTTTGTAAAAGGGTCCAAAACATCTCATATTCGCTTAGTAGTAGTGAAAAGATTTGGAAAATAGAAAGAAAAGGGCGTAGATCGGATCGTAAAAATCCAAGTAGTTAAACATCAAATACTAAACAATGTATAATGGAGATTGAGGGAGTGAAGGAGATGGTCACCAATGTACTTCAAGGGGCCAAGTTGTTCAATCATACAAAGCACATTGGCTAATGATACAAAGCACATTGTCTAATGATTCTTAGGACGTTCAAGATAAACCATACGGATATTCTCGAGAGATCGCGGAAGCTAGGTCGACAAGATCGTGAGCTTCAATAGCAAGCGGAAAAATGAAGAGGAAGTTATGGGGAAAAGGGAATTGGTGGAATATTGGCTAAAACCCAAAAAAGGTGATCAAGAGTATAGCATTAGAAGGGGCACTCAAGAATGGGGATATATGGAGGGGGGGATAACTTAAAGGGATATTTCTAACATCCTACCATAGAATTCAACATTTGAGGCAAGCATGTGCTAGCATGTTGATCGAAATGAAGCTTCATATTCTATTTATGTCTGGTACCTTTACAATAACTTAATGGAAGTAACAAATAACAATTTTGAAGGTGAGAATGGTACACAAGAGTTTTTTATTTCAAAAAACTGGTTCGCTTTGACCTGCACCTAGTCTATATATCACTATCTTAAGCAATGGGCAAAAGTATGTCGGTGGGTACAAAAAAATGCTAATCTCTAGCTCTTAGATCAAAGACTCGCACCTACTATTCTATCATAGTATTCAATTTGTCATTCATTGAAGCTATTACATATTTCTATTGATTACCCACTACCATGTGCTGGTACGCAACAACACCCAAACAAGCCGGCCATAATGCAGGTGCTATATGAGACCGCCGTCATCATATGTGTCCGATGCATGCTTTGTACCCTACCACAAAGATACTTTTGCCTAAATCGAAAAGATGTAAATATCAATTGATGCCCATCAAGGATGAGCTTTAGCAATAGGTTTATGTCAAGGATGAGTGTTTGCACATTTTAGCATTCTACCAATTGGAAGAACAATGTCTAGCAACTCGATAATAAAACTATAGATTCTAGTTACCAAACTCCATATATTGCACTCATGGTGTGTTGTCAAAAAGACAATTAATCAAGTAAAGCAGCCCTTAAAAAATTTCTTCCATACATCTCTCTTTTGCAACACTATCTATTAAAAATAAAATGGTCTTAGTTGGTTCTGGCGTCCACTCGAACAAGGACCAACCTTCCAATGCTTAGTCGACAGATGGGTTTTTTGCATTCTCGATTTGTTCATGGATGATTCTTAAAGATTCTAATTCCAAAACCCTAGGGTGCAGGATGGGTGCAAGGACGCGCGTAAGACTATAAACCCGAAAACCTGATCCGCAGTTAAATATGATGCACCTAAAAAAAGGATGGAAAAACCCGGTTGGGGAGGGGGGTGCATGGAGGAAGCAGAACGCATACCAATAGTCACTTAGTTTGTAAAAGGGTCCAAAAACTTCATATTCGCTAGTAGTAATACCAACGCTATTGATCTATTTGAAAATAGAAAGAAAAGCGGGCGCAGGATCTGGACGTAGTAAATCGGTAGTTAAAACATCAAATACCAAACAAACAGACAATGGAGATTGAGGGAGAAAGGGAGATGGTCACCACCGCACTTCAGGGGCCAAGTTGTCTAATGATACAAAGCACATTGGCACAACAAAATTGTGGATAACCATGCATTCTATTAATTTGAAATTATTCCATCGATTTTGAACCCACTATAGGTGGGAGTTTCGGAGTTGTTAGTTTTGGGGTCCCCATGTGTTAGTTTCGTGGTGGTTGTCAATTTCGTGGATTGTCGCCAGTTTCCCTTAGTTCTAATCTTTGGTTTCCGAGTGTTGGTTTTAAGCTTCCGCTTTAGTGTTACTTTGAGTTTCTTGCCTACTATTAAAAATTTGATTTCCCAATCGAAAGTGTTGGTGGCCCTTCCTGACCCGAGTACAAATTTGAGTTAGGTTGGTTCTTTTTCTTTTTGAATAGGAACGCCTTTATTCAAGGCCCGCTACCTAGCGGGCGTGATACGCCTTTTCTATGTAACACCAACTCATATAAGCATATAAATCTTAATGGAAATGAAGCATGAAAAGATTTAGGCCTATCGGGACGAAGCTTTGTAACGCCTATCCATGCTTAGAAGAACAAAATGAAAACACCTACAATTTGTGTTTCCGTGATTCTATCCAATTTCACAGGACCATTTCTGTATGTTAAAGTTCAAATTGAAATTTGAGCCTGGCTTCACGCTTTGCATATTATTTGGAGTAAATTGAATCTTTGGTCCCTCGACGCCTTTTAAAGAGCCCCTCAATATTTGAACCGAAGCTTCAAAATTTTGACAAATAGCCTGTAATTTGGGCATGCCACCGCTTGGCATTATTTCGTTGAGCTAGTCCGTTGATTGATACTGCCTTGTGATACCCCAACCCTAACTTGATACATTGTTTCCTTCTAACCCCAATCCAGTTTCCATCTTCAATAGAAGATTAATTTGGGCCAAAACAAATAGAGAAGAAGGAGAGCATAGAAATTTGCAGCAAATGCTAACTCGGTTTGTAAGTTGATCCAAAGTAGAGCAAACGAGTCCAAAACCGAAAGCGCTTCTACTATAAAAAATCATTCCTTTATGCTGCTTTTAAACACACAAAGTACTTCGCTACATATCCCGCCCTTATTTCCTCCGAATTGGCCCTAAATCCGTGGATTTACAGAGTATTGTGATATATTGTGGGCCATGTTTTCTGCATAGATGGCCTCGAGTCCAGAAAACTCAGAACATACAGAGCATTAGTCATAAATTTTGATTCACGGCATTATTGTGAGGTTGTGCTCTGATCAAATTTTTTTGTCTATTCATCAGGTTAGTATTAAATTAAAGGATGGATGCACAGTGCACTAGCTTCACCATAAGAGGAATTTTTGTTAATTAGTCCCGTCCCATGATGGACCATTAAAGGGCATTTTGAAGGTTCACAAAAAAATCATATAAAAACAAAACACAAAAACTAGCCAAACCCTTTCTAGGAGTTCATATGGTAGTCATGTTTCACGTGAAAAAAATAAACAAAAATGTATCATCCCATTCTTCTGAAGTTATTTTTTGTTATAATATTATTTTTTTCTACACAAAATATAGAGCAAGGTACAAAAACCACATCTCAATTTGAAGTCTATAAAGGAAGATAGAGTAATTCAAACATGACAGTGGTCAAACGTTCCTCCCCCTCTCGAGAGAACTAGTATTGGTTCCTAGAAAGGGGCTTGTGGGATATAAAACAACTTTCAAAAAGGAGATCAATTTTGAGTTTAAATTTGCATAAGGGTAGTTCACGAGGTCCTCCATCCTAGAAAAAATGTTTGTTGAGTTTGAATTTGATGTTTTGACTTTTACTTCTATTTTTAATTTTAGCGAATTTATACTAAAATGGATAGCATTGTTCTACATGAGTCTAGGTTGTTCTCCAAAAAAATCACGCTATGAAAGTTTATAAAGATATGGAAACCCAATGCAAAAAACAAGCTCGTGGGAAAAAGCAAAAGACATGGTAAAGAAAAAAAAAAATGATATCTATAACTTTAATTACTGGTCCATAATTCATTTAAAAATTGATAATATCCTATGTTAGTCCATTTCAAATTGATTGGGACACCTAATAGCTTTTGGACCACTTTGTTCACAAAAAATATTTGTTCTTCATTATCTTGAGGGTTGTACTAGAACAGATAGCATCAATCTTATATTATAAATTTTACCGAAGTGTTGGACCCTGTTCTAAATCGGACGGGCTACAATTTAAGCAAACCGTGGCATCATCTTATGGTCTAGATTTCATAGTGTCCTTTTGTTTTTCGCTTTAAGGTTCCTCAAAGATTTGATGGCAAGAATCATAGAACAAACCCTGCCAGACCTACCAACCGATGGCTATTGGAGACTATGGCAAAGTTACAAGCCAATTCAGCCAACTATGACTTCTTCCTAGCTCTACCATGGCGGATCAACATGCCTAAGTCTGAGTATGCGTAAGCTTTTTGAGCTTTGTGAGCTTACGATCATTTATGCCATGGTTTTGCACTGATAAATGGACGCATCGGTTGAATTTAGGGATATTTCATCCCCACGCTTAGGGGATGCCATGGCCAGTATGGTTTCGCCGTTAACGTTAATCAGGCCCGGCTATAGCTTGCAAACCCTAAAATAGCTTCATCCCCCATAAATCCATTCGATTTTTTGACCGAAAAAGTGGGCTTGCATTCAACGCTCTAGATTCTCAGATTGATTCGACTGAAGCCCTAAGTATAGACCTTTGCTTTTAAGGCTTAGATATAGGAAAGAAAGAAACCTTCGGCCAAACCCCATCCGGGTTGTTCTACTCGATATTAAGAAAGGTAAAAACGAAAATCATTATAAAGCCAAACAAAGAGTATCTCGACATCATTTGCCCGTGGTTCTTTGATGAGTAGAAACAAACGAAGGTATTGATGCTAACACATTTTCTCGTAATTAAGATATTCGATTCTTATAATAGCTTCCCTATTATATATTTGCAACTCTTAGAATTACCATAGGCGCAATAATGAATTCAGAATGATTTTTTTGCGCTTGGAGCCTGGCATGAAATGGAAGAATATGGTAATTTTATGCTAGCAAGTTTACATACCGTATGGCTCTTAAATTGTTTTGCATATAATAAAGATGTGAAGGATTGACAACATAATCGGGCTAACCGCTTTTCGCAAATAGGGATTTTAGGGCTGCCTTTGAAGCTTACAGACACTGTGGTTCCATCAACCGATGTCACATATGTAATTCAAGATTTCCTACAACAAACACAAATAGTAAAGGTGATTGAGTTTTATACAAAATGATCGGGCTTAAGCACGCTTATGAAAACAACAAGGGTACGACTCGTGAGAATAAATTACTAATCGATATATTTTATTAGCCATAATGGCTTTTAGCTAAAACTTGCCTCGAGATTAATCCTAAAACTTTCTCGTGCTTTAGCTATACTCTATACATTTTTCCTCTCATACTTTCTAGAGTTTAGCTAAACTAATGCAAAATTCCTACAAAAACTTTATGTGGTGTGATCAAGAGAAAATATTGAGCTAAAATTACTAAACTTCTTTTCAATTCTTTTCCGCTTACTTTACTCATTTTCTTTGTGGAAGCATTCTAAAACAATGCCGCCTAGCTAACTCTAGGCCTCAAATTATTCCATAGATGCTAGAAAATAAATTACTATTATCATATATTTCATATAAAGTAGAATGATGTTAGCTAAACTAAACCTAAATTTATTCCAAAAGTTTCGTGGTTTAGCTAAACAATATAAAATTTCACTCTTATCTTCTAGCATTTGGCTAAAAAGATTGAAGTTTGAGCAAAAGTTGCTTAAAATTATTATTTTTTTTCTCAATTTTTTCTATTTACTTTAGCCAACATTTTTTTGAAAATGTGCTAAAAATCGCCAAATAGCTAAGTTTAGCCCTTAAATTATTACTGCTGGTAACGACCAGATCCATGCCGAAGCTTATTTTCAAAAAAAAAAAAAAAAGAATTAAGGAGTTTATTTTCCAAGCATCTATAGATGCTAATATTGATGATTTAAGAGATTTTCGCCTTCTTTTTTCACGATCAACGATACAAACAAGAGATTCTAGGGCAACTCGCTTTGAAGCCATGCAAGACTCTGCTCCATCCATGATGTGAGATGCTAATTCAATGTCTCTACAACAAAACACAAATAATAGCAGGATCGAAGTTTTATACAAAATGACCATGTTGGGCATGCCAAGGAAAACAACAAACGTGGTTGCATTCTAAATACTTTTAAGTGTTTTGTAAGAAAAACAAGATGAAAACAATCCCAATTGCATTCTCAGAGTGCAAGCCAATTAAGAGGCATTGAATTAAATTGGGTCAAGAAATTGAGCTCCCAAGATAGCTATGCAACTCATGTTTTTCAAACAAGGGAAACCAAAGATATTGTCAGAGAAAATCAAGGCATGAATTATGCTTGCCAAGTCTTTAAGATCATGCAGTCCAACGTATCCAAGCTAGATAGTGTCGGTATGTCGCCAGGTGGTAAGTGAAGCAAAGCAAAGAAGAAGCCTAGAATGGAAAAAACACATTCATAATCGGGTGCTATTAAGTCACGATATGCTTCTCGATATTTATTGGCAGCCCAGAAAGATATATGAAATATGGAAGCACTTGAGATGCCGATCAGGTCACATATACAAGTGTTCCACATATATGTACATGTGCGTAATTTTTGACATGGAGTTAAATACATTCATGCCCGCTATATCAATGGCATGAAAGAGCTATAGATACTAGAGGAAATCTCAAATTATTAGAGACCTTGATTGTGAAAAATAATACACCATGGAAGTGTGCAAGCTTTATATTATATTAAGCGCCATATAAAACATGCTCTAATATGTATGGCTGCAACGCCGGTACATCGCTTACTAGTTTGTACTCATATATAGTTTCGTAATTATAAGTATGTCTTATATTAAAAGTTTAAAATAGATGTTGTCTATGTCTATGCTGTATAATATATAATCGGGCTAAAATGAGTGAGTAAAGAATGATTTCTTATGATATAGTGCCGATAATGTATATCTCTAAGGGTATAACACCTAATAAATGGTATCGTGAATGAAAGGTATGTATCGATAAGTATAACAAAATGGAGACGTGACTAGTGATGGATTCCAAAAGAGTTCCAACCATTAAAACTCATCACCACGGATGTAATAGTCCGACTCCACCGATACCGCATAGACACAACACTACCGTGCCTAACTCGCCATGAGGACGGCATTTCAACCCCGCATTGCTCACCCACATGTATGCTTTGTTGAGGATTCGAGCTGCGCATCTCGCCTAGTTGAATTAATCCTTAACGGGCCCAGCCTAAGATTCGACATTGCATGATATTGCCACCCGAATGAGCGGAAC
The DNA here is from genome assembly GCA_021234155.1 of Isoetes taiwanensis. NCBI lineage: Eukaryota > Viridiplantae > Streptophyta > Lycopodiopsida > Isoetales > Isoetaceae > Isoetes > Isoetes taiwanensis. Next base: position 140,415 of record JAJEKV010000471.1, read on the forward strand.
CTTTACATAATCTAGCAAGATGCCCACGGGCCTATAAGTTATTTCTCCTCGCGACCGGGTGATGCCATGACGCCCTAGTCAGAAGCCTTTGGAGAACTATACAATTGGTCCTAAGGTAACATATGGATCCTAAACGCCTTTGCAGGGACATTTAATAAGGGAACTACTTCTACACACTCTTCTCAATCGTATGCATAAGCAGACAAGGGACGACCATATACCGCCCAACTTCGCTAAGGGAATTATTTACCAAAGGAAGGTCCAACATCGCCTCCTCAAGTGGGATTTTTGTTGAGGCTTATCCGGATTTCCTACGGCAATGCTAACGCATGTGTCAACAATAACGCCATCAACCCCGGGCCAACGTGAAAGTGGCGTGGTGCTACAACCACCACCGATATCTCGCGGGAGGGGATCGGGCTAGATGCATCCTAGGAATAGGGATGGTCATATAGTCATAATAGGACGCTTTGTTCAAGGCTTAGGCATTGCACAAGCATTTTCTTCCACATGCCTTTTCTTTGAAGTTGTTGGCATATCATTCATGCATGCATGACGTGCATCCTCCCCGCCTCCGTAAGATGACATCCCTTGGCCTTCCAAGAGTATCCGTGATTTGCTGGCCATAGAAGAGGTAATTTTAGGGAGAAGCAATTTTTGGACATCAATACTAACCATGCCATCCGAATTTTGAAATGGCATTGACTTGAACAAAAAAAAAAACCCTACCCACCATATGGCCATCCCGGGTAAAGGTTCAACAACCATGCTAAAGGAATGTCAGAAGACATCATTTAACAACACATACTTCTTGTATCTAGAATCGCTTAGGGCCTTGAAACACTAGTATTTCAAAAGTAATCTAAGAATGTAAACCACCTAAGTTGGACTACCGTCCAATTTGGAAATTGATATAAAGTGGCCCTATGAGCTACGTTATCACCACCTAAAAAAGAGATGGGCCCAATTTGAGAATAGATAGCAGGGCCCTTAGGTGCTAGTTCATCACCAACGAAGAATAAACTCTCCTCAAGTTGGACGGTTGCCTAATTTATAATGGTGGGCACGACCATAAAAGGGCTAGTTTATCTCGATATGATGGTTTTCCCCTAGTAGCTCGGGGTGTGGTCCTTTGTTATGCACTCAAAATAATCTTATTATGGAGTCTTAATCTTTATTTGATACCCTAAGATAATTATCCTTGTATTAAGCCGTTTAATTTTTTTTGATAATATCCCAGCCCAAAAATAGCAGCTTTTAAAAGGCTAACTTCGTCAAAACGTCATATCTCGGGAATATAACTCAGATTATTATGATCCAGGGCTCATTGGAAAGCTCTCAGAGTCTAGTTTCCGGATTAGGGTCGCTCAGCTCCTAACTCCTTGTGGATCGAGATATCGCCAAAAGAGTGGCCGTGGGTCAGGACCGGATCGCATGTACCAAGATTTCGTTTTGCCAACCCTTGTTGTTTTCACAAACCTTGCCTTCATCTTTAAACCCTACTTTGAGTGCATATCAGGCTGAGACAACGATTTCAGTTCCCTGGATAACGATTTCCGTGCTCGTGGATAACGGTTTCAAGGACCCGGCTGGGTGGTGAGCTACCTTCTCTAATCTCTTTTGCTCTACCCAGTTTATTATGATGCGGGGTTGAAGAGATCGAATCTTTGAGGTAACTAATCTGAATTTGTGTTCTTTTGTGTTTTCCATATCAATTGGTATCGAGTTGTGTGATTCTCGCCACACCGTGAGTATGGGAAACCCAAACTTTGATGCCCAAGATAATAACTGAAAGCCGCCAGCCAGCCACTCATGATACCTCGCAGCCTTTTGATCATGCTCTCTCTGAATAGCATTGTCGCAAATGCTGGAGCAAAGACAAAGAACTAGGGTTGCAGATGTCGATTAGTCCCAACCCATCCAGAGATCGACAACTCTGGCTTCTAAGGCCTTGTTACTATATTCCATCTTCAAGAAAAAGCTATAGCTTTGAATCATGTTGCAGGTGGCAGATGGGGATGCCCCTTGCCCACTGAGCTCATTTTTATCGAAGAAGCATTACCGTGAAACTTGTGCAAGATGTCAACAGAGATACCCTAGGCTGGCAAAGTGGTTGGAGATAGATTTGCCTTTCTTTAAGGGAGGTGTGAATGTGAACCTTCCAAGGTCACCGCTTACAAGCATCTTTGAAAAAGGCACTTTGAACCGAAGTTAATGCTATTGCAATTCGTAAAGAAAAGATGCATGCCATGGATGTATGGTTGGATGAAGTCGAATTGGTGGGCATGGAAGAAGAACTATGGCTGCCGAGATAGACACTTGGTCCGCCGCATTTGAAGCTTTGAAGCCAAGTATTTACCTTCTAACTATCATCAAAAATTTAGGAGAGAATGGATACTTTGAAGCAATCCTCAACGTAGATCGCAAGCACACTACTTAAGTTCAATTGCATCACGTGTCACTAACTTGGGAGTTCAATTCTGTGGATGAGAAAGAGTTGCTCGAAAAGTGATATTAGTGGCTTGAAAGAAGACATCTTGGCAGAAAGTTAGATTTTGTAGAACCGCAGATCTGAGGAAGCAGCCTCTAAGGGGCCACGTACTAGAAATGAAGATTAAATCCTAGTTTCCGCAGGGCACAATATATGGACAGCTTTAGGGCGCATCCGTGGATGAAGAAAGTAAACTACTCTTAAGAGATTCAGTTATCCCGATGACGTGAGCCGTAAAGTTTGGAAAAAAATTGAAGAAAATGGATGGGTTGGTCAACAAAGGGTTAACCCTAGAAGACCATGGGTGGGTGGGGAAGAATGTGAGCCCCAATGGCCCCAACAAAACTTTATTTGTGGAGGACCCCATTTAAATCTCAATGCCCACGGTTGGCAGGTCAAAAGTGGTGTTGCACCCATCACAATTAGAAACACTCCTTCTAAACCAATAGGGCACACATTGCTTTTGTTGAGAACAAACCTAATGTTTCAAACCCACTGGAGGAATCGAACTAGAAAACAAATGAAGAAAAGGAAACAGAATTTCCTATATCAAAGCATTTTGCCGATTGGAACTCCAATATTTCTAAAGTTTTGGTTGTTCAAAGTGAATGGTTATGTTTTGAACATGGAAGTGTTATACTTTTGGCGATGGTTCCACACATGTTCATTTCTAGCGGTTTGGTGGAGTTGAAGCTTCCCATGTTTGATTTAATCTAACACCGTCACGCTGGTACAGGAATGAATGGATCACATGAATCTTGTCATAAATTTGTCCAGGCACCAATCCAGATAGAGAGGAGTACAAAGAGACAAGAGCTATGATGGTAGCACCTTTGGGTTCAAAGTGGATATCATACTTGGCATGGGATGGAGGATTCGGTATGGAGCAATACGGTCGAACATGTGAATAAGTGTATGACTATCTTTGTTGATGGGAAGTCAATTAAAAATTCATGCCAATATACTTGAACGATGTACTCCTTTATTATCTCACACCTTGATAAAGAAATCAATGAAATCAAACATTTCGCTTACTTTATTGAAGGTATCCATAGCCTCCAAATAATGTGCCTTCCTAAGACAAGATGATAATATTTTAAAGATGAAGAGACATTAATATTTTAAAGATAAAGATCATGCAATTAATTCTGCACTGATGCCTTCCTCTTACCAGCGACCTTACGGAGTAAGTCACTTTTGAAAAAGAGGAATTAGAAAGACAAATCAATGAGATGTTGGGAAAAGCAACTTATTCAACCTAGTTGTTCACCTTTCGCGAACTCCAGTAATTCTTATTAAGAAAAGAAAGATAAGGGATACAGAATGTGTGTAGACTATGGAGCTCTCAACAAACTCACTGTGAAAGATAAATTTCCAGTACCCAGAGCTGATGATCTTTTGATGAGTTAAGAGGAGCTTGTGTTTTCGGTAAGATTTGATTTGGAAATCGGGATACCATCAAATAAGGGTCTTAACGAAGAATATGAAACAAATTTCGCACCTTTGGGCATTATGAATTTAGTGTTATGCCATTTGGATTGACTAATGCCCCGCTACTTTTGCGCACTCATGCAGAAGAATATTGGCTCCTCTAATAGAAGATGTGTGGTTGTGTTCTTTGGATGATATTCTTGTGTATAGCATGAATATTGAAGAGCATAAGCGACATTTACAAGCTGATGTTTATTGACGTATAAATCAAGATCGATGTTATGAATCAAAAAGCGGGTTTTCATGAATGAAGTGGTTTATCTTTGGACATGTAATTTCTAAGGATGGTATTTGGGATGGATCCCGAAAAGGTCAAAAGCTCAAAGGGCCTAGACCAACTAATCTTAAAGGCTTAAAGATCCTTTATTTGTGTAGTTATTCTGAAGATTTGTAGAGCACTTTGCAAGAATTACGTTGCTATTAAATAGGTTCTTGAGGAAAAAATGTTACATTTGTTTGGGATGAAATCGCTTTAAAAAAAAGCTTTTCAAGATTTGAAGGCCATAATGGCTAAGTGAGCCGCTTCTAGCTTTGCGATTGGAATAAACTTTTGTTGTATGTTCCGATGCAAGTGGAGATGCTATAGGTGATGCTTATGGCCAAGATGGTCATCCCATTGCTTTATGTTAGTAGAATGTTGAAGGATAATGAAAGGAAGCGGTCGTGTTTATGAAAAAGAGCTTATTGCTCTAGGGCATCGTTGAAGCCGGCCGGAGACATTATCTTATGGGCACAAAGTTCATTGCCGGGGTTTGATCAGCAAAGTTTGAAATATATTGAAGATCCAGATATCATAAATACTCGGCGTTTGGGAAGCACCGATACAATTAAAGACTTTGAAGGTATTTGCCAAATTTTGAATATAGGCCGAAAGAGAAGTGAGTAGCCGATGCTCTTGGGGTAGAGCCTTGTGAATTAGTCTCCATTGCTCGGGCATTACGCCTGGATTTGGATCCAATGAGCAAGATGTTGTCGATAATACTTTAGAGCACCTTTATGCAGCTCTTATGCATGGAGATAACTATCAATTTCCTGATTATCCTTGGTTAAATTTCCTTTATTATAAGCATACTATGTGTGACCTTCGGCGGATTTAGGCGCCAGATGCTTCAAGAATCTCATGAACCTCCCCTATAGTGGACATAGGGGTGCAAGCTACACTAGCCAATGTAAAAAAAGAAGATTCTTTTGGCCTAAGTTGGATAGAGATGTTTTGAAAGTTTGTGAAGCAATATCACGTTTGTCAACGGTTAAGTCATCATCCGCGAGTAAATGCGCAGAAGTGCTTTGACCATTGCCCATACCATTGGAACCATGGAAGCATATTACTATGGATTTTATCTGGTATTTTGCCTACTTCCACCTTCAGAATAATCAGATTTGGACGGTTGTTGATAGACTTTCTAAGCAAGCACATTTCATTCCTTGTGGGGAGCAACAATGACTGACTCCTCAAGCTCTAAGATATTTCTTAAAAGAAATATTTAGGGTTGCATGGACTTCCTAATGCTATTATTTGATAGGGATAAAAGCGTTTTGTTGTAGTAAATTCTGGTCGGCATTGATGAAGAATTTGGGAACCCACTCTCAAGTTCTCTCTTTGCTTACCATCCTCAGACGGTGTAATCCAAAAGTTGTGAATAGGACTATTGAGGATATGCTAAGAGCTTATATGTGGCTGATCGAAGGAACATTGGGAAGATTATCTTTATTTGTTGGAATTTACTATAATAATGCGTGCATTGGTTATGAAAACCCTTTGAGATTGTTTATCGTGGGTCTTTGGAAACCCAAATCAAAACTTACTAACCAAGTTCCTCGCCTGGAATGCATTGACATGGACACAATGCTTGAGCAAAGGAAAGAATTCAAAATAAGTCATATGGCTTTTAAAGTCAAGATTAAGCAAGTGCATGGAGAAAAGTTTGAATTTAAACTTTGGAGATTGGGTGTGGATACATTTACATAAGAAGAGATTGAGAAAAATGGGACTTAAGTATCTCAAATTGGCTTTAAGATACTATGGACCATTCAAATGGAAACTAAAAGTTGGAAAAACGCTTATAAATTAACTTATATGGGAAATGGACTTTGCATCATGTTTTTAATTGGTTTTGTTTTAAGCCTTACAAGGGCAAAAAGTACGCACAATATTGCAACAAATGGAGAATTCTAGTCCTCATGAATTAAAGGGGAGCAAGAAATTTTGGAAGGGAGACAAACTCACCGGGATCATCGGACAAGAAGGTCAACATGCAGCCGGGTATCTAGTGAGGATTTAAGTTTCACTTGACTGATGATGCAGGTTTGGTTCGGCACAACGGCTTCTTGAGTATCGGTGTACTACGAGTTATGAAACTTCTCTTCACGGGGAAGAGCAAGTTAACAGTTAATTGTCCATTGCTTGCCTTACCTTATAATTTGAAATTCTTTTGAGATAAACTTTAATACCTTCTTCATACCTTAGCTTAAAACCTAACCTTTTACCTTACACTGTTATACTTAATGAGTGAGATCACTTATCTAACGATTGATAAGTGTATGGTGTAAATGGTCCTAATTGTGGGTTACCGGTATTAAAATGGTCCTCGACAATAGGGTTCCAGCTTTTAATGCTTGGTCAAAGCATCTTTGGAGGACCTTGATATGATGGTTTCCCCTATTGCTTCGAGGGGTTGTGGTCCCGTATGCACTAAAAAAGCTAACCTTATTATGGAGTCTTAATTTTGGTTTTGATTATTAAAGATAATTATCCTTGTATTAAATAAAGCTAATCTTGAGATTTATTGGAAGGAGGGTTCAAAAATAGCAGTTTCACAAAGGGCTAACTTCAAAACGTCCTTTATTCTCAGCTAACAAAGGACATATGGCGATAGAGGGCTCATTGGAAACTCTCAGAGTCTAGTTTCCGGATTGGAAAAGCACATCTATAACTCCACATGCGGATCGTGAGATATCATGGGGGTGGCCGTGGGTCAGACTTGACAAACAACCCAAGATTTCCTGTTCTTGCCTACAAATTTGTTTCCATAAACCTTGGATCTAATCTTTAAACCCCTACCTCTGGATGGTGCATATCAGGCTGAGATAACGATTTCGGTTCCACGGATGATTTTAGTAGACTTTCCAAAATACGGTTTCTCAAAACTAAGGTTTGTGAAACTACCTTCTCTAATCTCTTTTTGCTCTAATGAGTTTATTATGATGCGGGGTTGAGAGAATCAATTCTTTTGGGTAACTAATCTAAATTGTGTTCTTTTGTGCATTTCCATATCAATTGTGGTAGCCGGGTGGTGAACCCGCCACAGTGAGTATGGGAAACTAGCTTTGATGCGATTATGCCAATCGACCTGACAACCACTTTATGGTACCTCAGAGCCCTTTGATCATCATATATGCGGAATAGCATTCGCGATTCTTTGGGGTAACCACGACAACTAGGGTTCTGCGAATCTTAGATTGAGGTACGTGAATTAACATCTTCAAGGCCTTGGCCTATTTCATCTTCAACAACGGACTATCTTCTTGGAATCATGTTGCGGGCCGGTCACGGTCACCTCCACACCCCTCTTTATCGAGCCTTATCGCCCGCCCATTTGCTTGGGAAGAAAACATTACACAACTCTCTTGTGCAAGATCTGCCTGAGGAGGAGATACCCTAAGAGCAAAAAGTGGTTGGAGAGGCGGTTTGCCTTTCTTTAAGAGTGTGAATGGTGAAACCTTCAAGGTCACCGTTTTCTTAGCATGCTGAAAGGCACTTTGAGCGAGTTATCTGTGAAACGGGGAAAAAGATGCATACCATGGATGTATGGTTGGATGAAGAAAGCCGGAATTGGTATGGAAGAAAGAACTATGGTAGAGGATAGACGCAGTGTACACTAGACGAACTTTGAAAGCAGTATTTACCTTCTAACTATCATCGGGCACCCAGGAGAGAATGGGATATTTTGAAACAATCACGACCAAAGAGGCTGTAAAGGAAAAGTACACTCTGTGAGAAGTTCAATTTCTTGGCATCACAAGTCACTAACTTGGGGAGTTCGGTATGGATGAGAAAAGGTTGCCCGGAAAGTATATTAGTGGCTTGAAGAAGACATCTTCACCGAGTTGGATTTTTGTAGAAACAGCGATCTGGAGCAGCGATTCGCCAAAGACCAATGACGAAATTAAATCTAAGCCATGAGTACAATATATGGGATAGTTTGTATGCATCGAGAGATGAAGAAAGTGAATCATTCGGAAGAGATTCAAGCTTTGACTGTGGGAGATAAGTTTGGAAAAAAAAGGGGAAAAAAATTGGAAGAAAAATGATAAATCAGGGTCAACAAAGAAGCAGAGAACCTAGAAGATTCATGGAAGCGAAGACTAGAATGTAAATGCAGGAAGGGCCTCAAAAAGGTTGCTTTTATTTGTGGAGGACCTCATTTTAAATCTCAATGCCCTAGGTTGGGCGGGTCAAAAAGAGCAATATAATCTTTGAAACAGCAATTGGGAGTACTCCTTCTAAATAAACCAAGGGCACATGTTGTTTTTGTTGATGAACAACCGACATGTTCTAAAGCCGGTGAGGCCTAGCTAAGAATGCAGTTTTGAAAGGGGAAATTGCAAATTTCTATATGCAAATCTTAGCGTGTAGTGGAACTCAATATTTCAAAGTTTTTGGTTGTTCAAGGTGAATGGTTATGTTTTGAGCAGGTTTTCTGTTATACAATTCTTGGCGATGGTTCCCACATGATTTCATTTGGTTTGGAGAAGTTGAAACTTCCTATGTTTGATTTAATTAATGCTGTTACAAATGGTACTTCAGGGAATGAATGGATCACATGAATCTTGTCCTCAAATTTGTGTGCACCAATCCAAAATAGGAAGTACAAAGAGACAAGAGCTATGATGGTAGCACCTTTGGGTTCGATTGGATATCATACTGGGTGCATGGGATGGAGGTCAAGGTATGGAGCAATACCAGATTAGGAATAAAGTGTGACTATCTTTGTTGATGGGAAGTCAATTAAAATTCATGCCAATATACTTGAGCGATGTACTCCTTTATTATCTCCTGCTTGAGATAAAGAAATCAATGAAATCACCGAAAAAAGCTTACTTTGTTTATTTGAGAGAGTCCACCCTCAAATAATGTGCCTTCTGAATTATATAATTTTCTAAAGACATCTGATGATGATAATTTTTTAAAGATAAAGAGACATTAGATCTTCCTCTTGCAGGCGGAAGATCATGCAATTAATTTGGTACCCACGATGCCAAGCCTCCAAAAGAACTCCTTACGGTAAGTCACTTTGAAAAAGAAGAACTAGAAAAGAAAAATCCAATGAGATGTTGGATAGGCAACTTATTCAACCTAGTTGTTCACCTTTGAACTCTAGTAATTCTTATTAAGAAGAAAGATAAGGAATACAGAGAATGTATAGACTATAGAGCTCTCAACAAACTCACTTGTGAAAGATAAATTCCCGGTACCAGAGCTGATGATCTTTTTGATGAGTTAAGAGGAGCTTGTATTTTTGATGAAGATTGATTTAAAATGGGGATACCATCAAATAAGGGGCGTAGAAACAGAGGGATATGAAGAAAAGCGCATTTCACACTACCTTTGGGCATTATGAATTTCGTGTTATGCCATTTGGATTGACTAATGCTCACGCTACTTTACCGGACTCAATAGAATATTGGCTCTCTAATAGGAAATGTGTGGTTGTGTTCTTTGATGATATTATTCGTGTTCAGCATAGCGACATTTAGAAGCGTGTTTGAATTATTGAGAGAGAATCACTTGTATGTTAATGAATCCAAAAGCGGTTTTTCATGAATGAAGTGGTTTATCTTGGACATGTAATTTCTAAGAATGGTATTGGATGGATCTGAAAAAGGTCAAAACAGTTCTCAGGGTGGCCTAGACCAACTAATCTTAAAGGCTTAAGATCCTTTGTATGCAGGTTGTGTAGTTATTCTGAGAAGATTTGTAGAGCACTTTGCAAAAATTACGTTGCTATTAAATAGGTTCTTGAGGAAAAATGTTACATTTGTTTGGGATGAACAAAGTGGAAAAAGGCTTTTCAAGATTTGAAGGCCATAATGGCTAGTGAGCGGTTCTAGCTTTGCTGATTGGAATAAACCTTTTTGTTGTATGTTCGATGCAAGTGGAGATGCTATAGGTGCATTATGCTTATGCAAGATGGTCATCCTAATATTGCTTATGTTAGTAGAATGTTGAAGGATAATGAAAGGAGAATACGGTGTTTATGAAAAAGAGCTTATTGCTCTAGTGCATGCGTTGAAGCGCTGGAGACATTATCTTATGGGCACAAAGTTCATTGCCAGGTTTGATCAGCAAAGTTTGAAATATATTGAGACCCAGGATATCATAAATGCTCGGCAGTTGAAGTTGATTGATACAATTAAAAACTTTGAAGGTATTCAGCTTGAGTATAGGCCTGGAAAAGAGAACAGAGTAGCTGATGCTCTTAGTAGAGCCTTTGTGAATGCAATCTCCATTGCTTTCACAACTTGATTTGGATCCAATGAAGGAGCGATATTTTGCCGATAATACTTTTAGAGCACCTTATGCGGCTCTTATGCATGGAGATAACTATCAATTTCGATTATCGGTTGGTAGCTGGCTTCCTTTATTATAAGCATCGCCTATATGTGATTTCGGGGGATTTAGAGGCGGCCGAGATCTTCAAGAATCTCATGAGCCTCCCTATAGTGGACATAGAGGGGTGCAAAGCTACACTAGCCAATGTAAAAAGAAGATTCTTTTTGGCCTAAGTTGGATAGAGATGTTCGAAAGTTTGTGAAGCAATGTGGGGTTTGTCAACAGGTTAAGTCATCCCGAGGTAAATCTGCAGGGAGTGCCCTAGCCATTACCCATACCATTGGAACCATGGAAGCTTATTACTATGGATTTTATCTGGAGGGCTTGCCTACTTCCACTCGGAGAAGAATAATCAGATTTGGGCCGGTTGTTGATAGACTTTCTAAGCAAGCACATTTCATTTCTTTGTGAGCAACAATGGCTGACTCCTCAAGCTCCTAAGATATTTCTTAAAGAAATATTTAGGTTGCATGGACTTCCTAATGCTATTATTTCTGATAGAGATAAAGCTGTTTTGTAGTAAATCTTTGGTCGCGATTGATGAAGAATTTGGGAACCACTCTCAAGTTCTCTCTTGCTTACCATCCCTCGGACGGATAGCCCAATCGAGGAAGTTGTGAATAGGACTATTGAGGATATGCTAAGAGCATATGTGGCCGGATGGGAGGAGAACTTGATTGGAGATTATCTTTATTTGTTGGAATTTTGCTTATAATATCTTGTGCATTCATTTACACGAAAACCCCTTTGAGATTGTTTATATCGTGGGTCTTTGGAAACCCCAATTGCAAAGCTTACTAACCAAGTTCTGCCTGGATGCATTGACCACGGGACATGTCTACAATGCTTGAGCAAGGTAAAGGAAAGAATTCAAATAAGTCATCGGCTTTAAAGTCAAGATTAAACGTTTATGAGAAAGGTTGAATTTAAACACGGAGAGTGGGTGTGGATACATTTGCATAGAAGAGATTGAAAAATGGGACTTAAGTATCTCAAATTGGCTTTAAGATACTATGGACCATTCAAGTGGAAACTAAAGTTGGAGAAAATGCTTATAAATTAGCTTATATGGGAAATGGACTTCTTTGCATCATGTTTTAATGTGGTTTTGCTTAAGCCTTACAAGGGCAAAGAAATTGCACCTGAAATATTGCAACAAATGGAGATTCTGATCCTCCAATTATTAAGGGCGAGGAAGAAATTTTAGAGCCAGGAGATAATTTAGCTCACCGGGGATCATCGGACAAGAAGGTCAACATACCGGTATCTAGTGAAGTTTAAGTTTCACTTGACCCGATGTCTGATTGAGTTTGGTTGTTGCCCTACTTGACTTCTTTGAGTATCCGGATATTTTACAGAGTTATGAAACTTCTCTTCACCGGGGAAGAGCAAGTTAACAACAGATTAATTGTCCATTGCTTGCCTTACCTTATAATTGAAATTCTTTTTGAGATAAACTTTAATACCTTCTTCATACCTTAAGCTTAAAAACCTAACCTTTACCTTTGTATACTTAATGACCGAGATCACTTATCTAGCGATTGATAAGTGTATGGTGTAAAATGGTCCTCTAGCGATTGAGGTTACCCGGTAAAATGGTCCTCGACAAACCGAGGGTTGCCAACACTAATGCTTGAGGTCAAGCATCTTTAAAAAGGGGAGGACCTTGATATGATGGTTTTTCCCTAGTAGCTTCGGGGTGTGGTCCACTGATATGCACTCAAAATAACCTTATTATGGAGTCTTAATTTTTTATTTGATACCCTAAGATAATTATCCTTGTATTAAGCCAAGCTAATCTCCTTGATAATATCAGGTCAAAAATAGCAGTTTCTAAAAGGCTAACTTCAAAACGTCATATCTCAGCTAATATAAGTCAGATTATTGCGATCCAGGGCTCATTGGAAAGCTCTCAGAGTCTAGTTTCCGGATTGGGGTCGCTCATTTGATAACTCCATGCGGATCGTGAGATATCGCCAAAAAGAGTGGCCGTGGGTCAGACTTGACTGCTGACCAAGATTTCACATTCTTGCCACACGAACCCTGTTGTTTCCCATAAACCTTGCTTTCATCTTTAAACCCTACCTCTGGAGTGCATATCAGGCTGAGATAACGATTTCTCAGTTCCACGGATACGATTTCCGGGCTCGGGATAACGGTTTCACGGAAGGACCCGGTTGGGTGGTGAGCTACCTTCTCTAATCTCTTTTGCTCTAATGAGTTTATTATGATCACGAGGGGTTGAAGAAATCGAGAATTCTTTGAGGTAACTAATCTAAAATTGTGTTCTTTGTGCATTTCCATATCAATTGGGTATCGAGGCGTGATTACGCCACTGTGAGTATGGGAAACCTAAGCTTTGATGCCGGTATGCCCAATGCGAGCCGATAGCCACTTTATGGTACCTGAGAACCCCTTTGATCATGCTCTCTTACGGAATAGCATTACCTTTGACTGCTGGGGTATACGGCAACTAGGGTTTGCAGAATCTTGGAATTGGTCCCGGCTGAATCGGCCGGCAACTCTTGGCGAAGGCCTTGGTTACCCTATTTCATCTTCGACAAAAGCAGGGCTATAGCTTCTTGGAATCATGTTGCGCGGCCGGCGGATGCCTCCACCCCTTTTGCCTTATCGAGCCGCCCTTATTCTTAGGAAAAAGCATTACACCAACTCTTGTGCAAGATACCTTGAGAGAGAGATACCCTAAGGTAGCAAAGTGGTTGGAGAAGGCGGATTTGCCTTTCTTTAAGGAGGTGTGAATGTGAAACCTTCAAGGTCATCAGTTTTTTAGCATCTTTGAAAGGCACTTTGAAGCAAAGTTAATCGCATGAGAACGAGGAAAAAGATGCATACCATGGATGTATGGTTGGATGAGGAAGCCCGAGGTGGTGCATGGAAGAAGAACTATGGCGTAGGATAGACACTTGGTGCGCTTCCAGACGAGCTTTTGAAAAAGTATTTACCTTCTAACTATCATCGGGCACTTAGGAGAGAATGGGATATTTTGAAGCAATCGACCAAGAGGCGTAAGTAAGTACACTACGAAGTTCAATTTCTTGGCATCACAAGTCACTAACTTGGGAGTTGGTATGGATGAGAAAGAGTTGCTTCAAAGTATATTAGTGGCTTGAAAGAAGACATCTTTGCAGAGTTGGATTTTGTAGAACTGCAGATCTGGACCGCATTCCATAGAAGGCTATGGCGAGGCGAAAGATTAAATCTAAGCCATAAAGTACAATATATGGGATAGTTTGTATGCATCCAGAGATGAAGAAAGTGAATCATTTTCGGAAGAGATTCAAGCGATGGCGGGGGGCGTAAGTTTGGAAAAAAGGGGAAAAATGGTGGAAGAAAAATGATAAATCAGGTCAACAAAGCGAGAACCCCCTAGAAGACCATGGAAGTCTGATGAGAAGAATGTGAAGTCAGAAGGGCCTCAACAAGGTTGCTTTATTTGTGGAGGACCTCATTTTAAATCTCAATGCCCACAGGTTGACAGGTCAAAAGAGCAATATAATGCGAAGCCTGCAATTAGGAGTACTCCTTCTAAACCAAACCCAAGGGCACATGTTGCTTTTGTTGATGAACAACCAGAATGTTCTAAAGCCAGTGAGGAACGAGCTAAGAAGACAGCTGAAGAAAAGGGGAAATTGCAAATTTCCTATATGCAGCATCTTAGCAGTGGAACTCCAATATTTCAAAGTTTTTGGTTGTTCAAGGTGAATGGTTATGTTTTGAACAGGGAAGCTGTTATACTTCTTGACGATGGTTCCACACATGATTTCATTTCTAGCAGTTTGGTGGAGAAGTTGAAACTTCCTATGTTTGATTTACTTAATCTTTATTCAGTGGTGCAGGGGAATGAATGGATCACATGAATCTTGTCATAAATTTGTGTGTGCACCAATCCAAATAGGAGAGTACAAAGAGACAAGAGCTATGATGGTAGCACCTTTGGGTTCAGTGGATATCATACTTGGCATGGGATGGAGGATTCAGTATGGAGCAATACAGATTACGGGGAATAAGTGTGACTATCTTTGTTGATGGGAAGTCAATTAAAATTCATGCCAATATACTTGAGCGATGTACTCCTTTATTATCTCTGCTTGAGATAAAGAAATCAATGAAATCATTTACATTCAAAGCTTACTTTGTTTATTTGAGAGAGTCACCGCCTCCAAATAATGTGCCTTCTGAATTATATAATTTTCTAAGACGGTATGATAATATTTTTAAAGATAAAGAGACATTAGATCTTCCTCTTGCGGCGGAGGAAGATCATGCAATTAATTTGGTACACGATGCCAAGCCTCAAGCGAGCTCCTTACAGTAAGTCACTTTGAAAAAGAAGAACTAGAAAGACAAATCAATGAGATGTTGGATAGGCAACTTATTCAACCTAGTTGTTCACCTTTCGGAGCTCTAGTAATTCTTATTAAGAAGAAAGATAAGGGATACAGAATGTGTATAGACTATAGAGCTCTCAACAAACTCGCTGTGAAAGATAAATTCCCAGTACCAGTGATGATCTTTTGATGAGTTAAGAGGAGCTTGTATTTTCCGGTAAGATTGATTTAAAATCAGGATACCATCAAATAAGGGTGCGAACAGAGGATATCAAGAAAGCGCATTTCCACTACCTTTGGGCATTATGAATTTCGTGTTATGCCATTTGGATTGACTAATGCTCCTGCTACTTTTTGCAGACTCATGCAGAGAATATTGGCTCCTCTAATAGGGAAATGTGTGGTTGTGTTCTTTGATGATATTCTCGTGTCTAGCATAAGCAGCATTTAGAAGCAGTGTTTGAATTATTGAGAGAGAATCACTTGTATGTTAATGAATCCAAAAGCAGGTTTTTCATGAATGAAGTGGTTTATCTTGGACATGTAATTTCTAAGAATGGTACCGGGATGGATCTGAAAAGGTCAAAAGCGGTTCTCGGTGGCCTAGACCAACTAATCTTAAAGGCTTAAGATCCTTTATGCAGGTTTGTGTAGTTATTACGAGGAAGATTTGTAGAGCACACTTTGCAAGAATTACGTTGCTATTAAATAGGTTCTTGAGGAAAAATGTTACATTTGTTTGGGATGAACAAGTGGAAAAGGCTTTTCAAGATTTGAAGGCCATAATGGCTAGTGAGCCAGTTCTAGCTTTGCCTGATTGGAATAAACCTTTTGTTGTATGTTCTGATGCAAGTGGAGATGCTATAGGTGCTGTGCTTATGCAAGATGGTCATCCTATTGCTTATGTTAGTAGAATGTTGAAGGATAATGAAAGGAAGTACAGTGTTTATGAAAAGAGCTTATTGCTCTAGTGCATGCGTTGGGCGGAGACATTATCTTATGGGCACAAAGTTCATTGCCGGAGTTTGATCAACCAAAGTTTGAAATATATTGAGACCGGGATATCATAAATGCAGTTGAAGAAGTTGATTGATACAATTAAAAACTTTGAAGGTATTGACTTGAGTATAGGCCTGGAAAAGAGAACGAGTAGCTGATGCTCTTAGTAGAGCCTTTGTGAATGCAATCTCCATTGCTTTCATTGCAACTAACCGATTTGGATCAATGAAGGAGATATTTTGCGATAATACTTTTAGAGCACCTTATGCAGCTCTTATGCATGGAGATAACTATCAATTTCCTGATTATCGGTTGGTAGCTGGCTTCCTTTATTATAAAGCACATCAGCCTATGTGTGACTCGGGGATTTAGGCAACAGACCTTGATATGATGGTTTTCCCTAGTAGCTTCGGGGTGTGGTCCACTGATATGCACTCAAAATAACCTTATTATGGAGTCTTAATTTTTATTTGATACCCTAAGATAATTATCCTTGTATTAAGCCAAGCTAATCTCCTTGATAATATCCCAGTCCAAAAATAGCAGTTTTCTAAAGGCTAACTTCAAAACGTCATATCTCAGCTAATATAAGTCAGATTATTGCGATCAGGGCTCATTGGAAAGCTCAGAGTCTAGTTTCCGGATTGGGATCGCTCATCTGATAACTCCATGCGGATCGTGAGATATCGCCAAAAGAGTGGCCGTGGGTCAGACTTGACTGCACAGCCAAGATTTCTGTTCTTGCCACCTGAACCTCTGTTGTTTCCATAAACCTTGCTTTCATCTTTAAACCCTACCTCTGGAGTGCATATCAGGCTGAGATAACGATTTCTCGGTTCCCCGGAATCGATTTCGAGCTCGGGATAACGGTTTCTGAAGGACCGGTTGGGTGGTGAGCTATCTTCTCTAATCTCTTTTGCTCTAATGAGTTTATTATGATCACGGGGGGTGAAGAGCGAGAATTCTTTGAGGTAACTAATCTAAAAATTGTGTTCTTTGTGCATTTCCATATCAATGCGCATGCCTTACTTTCTGGTTGGGAGTTCGCTATTTTAGGCGCGATTACGCATCAACGTCTCATCGGGGCTTCCTCTTCTCGGCGGTACCTTATTCTCTTTGAACCCACCCTCCCCCTTCTTTGTTTATTGTATTTGTGGCGGCACGCGTGACCAGCCCCCCTATTTGAAGAGGTTTTTATTTTTGTCGGTGTACGGCGTGATCGACTCCTCCACTTTGGGAGGTTTGTTTTTGTCTCATTTTGTTGTGTTGGTGATGTCTGCAGGTCTGGGTTGGCGGCATTTGTTTTCGACTTCTCCATCATTGGGTTTTGGGGCGATTTCTATGCCTTACGTTTGTCCAAGCCCCCTGAAGGCTTATCACTAGGGGTTTTCGAAAACCAAAAAGGTGAGTTTTTTAATCCGGTGATAAGCTTTTCGGCTGTACACCGACCACACATCTATTAGCATTGTGTTTTTTGGGGTCCAAATGATATAATTGGATTTTCCTTTTATTTTTAGGTGGGTAGTTCGGCATGTGTGCGGCTACCCATCCCCACCCTCATTGTAGAAAATCTCTTTGAGATGAATGAGAAGCCTATCTATCGGGCGGTTTGTTGGTTTCATGCGAGCCCCATTCTAGAATTGTGGATTCTACTTGTGGCCAGGCAATTTTGATCATCTGATGCAATTTCTTCAGCAAGCTTTATAAAACAAATTTACTGAAAAAACACAATGTTTTTTCATCGCTAACAGAATTATGACCAATATACACAATGTTTTAATACATCACTAATGTACATTTACGCATTTACAGACGACGGACAAATGGACGCATGATAGATAGATTTTTTTTATCATCCACGGAGAACTATCACCAATATACACAAGGCGCCAGATAGACTTCCACCTAAGCCATACACAACTTTTTTCTTACACCAACCTTCACTTATAACCTACTTCATAACTTAGTTGTTCCATAGACTAGAGTCTAAAAACTCTTTACATCCTCTGTAAACTAGATAATCTACAAACTTTTACTCTCTATGTTCATTCAAACTTAGAGGAGACATATTCGGATTCGACTCTCAGGGGTAGACATGGCGGCTCGCTAAAGATGCAAATTTGTATTTGGCTAAAATTATTATTATCATTACATTTATATGTATTTGGACTTGGCGAAACTTTTGAATTAAGTGTTCGTTTAAGCTTTCACTTGACTATTTTTTCTAACTAGAAAAATCAAAACATGTAAATTCTATAGTTTTAGACATATTGTATCACAATTACAAAATAATCAACAATCAAGGAAAATACGATAATATTAAAAACTTTTAATGAGGCTCACAATATAGCTTATAACATCAATAGTCTAACCACATTCATACAACGACATCCTTCTAGATATGTTGATCAAATTGCACTTATCTCTAACCCTTGAAGGAAGTTATGCAATCAACTCGGGCATCTAGATGGATATTGGTCATCTCTTACAACTCCTTTCTTAAGATATATATGTGGTATATATAATATTTGAAAAACTACTATCAGTGATGATGGTAGGTGGCGATCTGTAAAAATCTTTAATAAAAATTTAGTTTTGTTTGGCTATTAATGATCTAATATATAGATATTATTAAAAAAGGGGGAAAATAGTTTGGCTAATCCTAGCAAAATATTGGAGTACTTTTTTAATTATGGCTATTTTTTTTCTTTTCTTAAAAAGAAATCTCTCTTCATAAAATTCAACTTGCAAAAATTGTCTAGAACCCCTAAAAATCATCATTTGGCTAATAATAGCTGCTAATTTTTTTTCGACATGCATTTGGGCAAGCGTCGGTCACAACCTAGCTTACCAAAGATCTCCCAAGCTCGAACCTGAGGCGCCTTCTCCATTTGAGCTTCGATTCGACATTCGCGATAGCATTGACACTTTCGAGGGGCATATGAGCCAGCCAAGGATGCGTAAGTGCCGATGACCACTAATGCATGCTTCCTAACCGATACTAGGCCAAATTTGTCTCGATCTTGGCCCTAGACAACCTTTAGAGCATAAGAAACCCTAACCTATATCATGAACTGACAAAAGAATCCTAATCATGTCTAATTAGAGTAGTTAGATTAGATCTATATTTTCGTTATTTTGATTCATTGTGATGATGTATGATATCTCTGTTGTACATCTCTTGTGCTTGGGGAATGGTGGGGTAGAGACCTAAAAGCCATGAATAATATGCTCCTAGTGATAGACCTCATTAATTCCCATTAATATGCAGCCCATGCATAGGAGCCCCCTAGCTATGGGTGGCGGCTAGGCTGGGTGACAAGGAAGACTTGTCCGAGTACTGGTTGATCCTCCGGTGTATAGAGCCTACGGGAGACCATTGTGGACTAGGCCTACTAGCTTGCCATTGAGTGTGTGCAAGGTATGTGCTCGACAACTCCTGGGTGATGTGTCGCCTCAGTGGGGTTCAAGTCGAACACAGATGCAATCCAGGGGTAGCCCCTTTGGCTATGCTCCCAGCAGGCTACGGTCAAGCTCTAGGACTTATTAGCCTATCACGCAAAAAGTATGCATGCAGGGGCGGATGGGTGGACTACCGAATGGCCATGTTCTTATATCACCAAATCCATTGCCATGAATTCTATCTACATTGACCCGGAGGTCCAAGCGGTCAATCGACCCTCATGATCGAGCTTGGGTAAAAGTTCCTTTTGTTATAATCACCCCTTCAAAGGTGGTTATTTATGTTCATGTGATGTTATGTGCTTATGTTTATGCGACTAGGATGGTCCCGAGGGGGCAAGGATGAATGATATGTCTATTCTTCCCATGTCACCTCTTGGTCACCATCAAGAGCTTGGACGACGACGATGTTAGCGAGCTATGTCGCGGAGGGAATCTCCTATCTTTATACGATCGGAGCATCATATATGAGCAGGGGGCGTCACAATGGTATCAGAACAATGATCTTGGCAGATCAAGATTGAGCATTGATCGTCTATCCAGTAGCAACTAATTGTTCTAGAAATTCAGTCTTGGAGTTTAAAACCCTAAGAAGGAACCAAGATTAGAGCTCGATAATAGCTGGAAGTAGTGGTAATTAGCTAACTTAATGAACGGAACAATTATATTAAAAAGTTGAACTGCTAGATTGGGCCAAGTGGACCCTACTACGATGTGTGAAAGGCCATTGTGAGGATCTCACATACCCCCTTGGCACATGGTGAGAGTCGTCTTTCATATCTGTATCATGTTAGCCAAGATAGACATCTAGAAAAATTATATAAATGGTGAAATCTAGTTTAAAATTCCATGGTAAGCTAAATTAGAAATATTAATATAAAAGTAAAATTGACCCGAGGACTCTCACCATGCGCCCATGCCACATGTGAGAATCTCACAAGGCCATAGGCGCACTATGAGTCGGTTCATTGACTTTGACCATTGACTATAGACTTAGTTTTAAATTTTTCCCTTGTAGTTGATAGATTGGGGAGCCTCTAACCTCTTGGTAATAGGTCTAAGACCTTACCAACAAGAGCCCCTCATGATAGTGTCTTTGTTATGTTTTAATCCTTTTATAGAATATTAAACATTTTAACGTATGAAAGGGATTCAAACACTGACCTCTTGGCTCCCCAACCAACCGCATCTTACAATTAAGCTAATACAATAATAGTGTAAAGTTTTACTCCCCTTTCCTTTAATATACATAGAGTATTTTGTGAAATTCTTCTCTTAAACTTGTAAGGAGGATCTGAATGTTCAATGTAATCATCTAGTTTTGTTGTAGCGATGTCTTTCACCCTGGTGTAGAGAATATGGTGAACATCATGATTAAATTATTGAATGGGTAAATGAACTATGATTCTGGGAAGGGACTCGCGAGAGACACAAAACCGGCCAGATAGGCTTGTCATTCATCACAACGGCAAAAGATACAATGTTTGATTTGAATAGAGAGGGGTAGGTATCACCATAGGAACAATATCGGACTACCCCATAAAAGAAATATGCGAGGCA
Source organism: Isoetes taiwanensis (assembly GCA_021234155.1). NCBI lineage: Eukaryota > Viridiplantae > Streptophyta > Lycopodiopsida > Isoetales > Isoetaceae > Isoetes > Isoetes taiwanensis. Next base: position 161,380 of record JAJEKV010000471.1, read on the forward strand.
ATATATAGGGGTAATGGCGATAACTTCTCATCGGGATAAAAAACTGCTCTTTCGGGTTTTCGAGGAAAACCCTAATGAGAAATGGTCGCCAACAACCTTTAAATGGGTTGCGGGAGAACTAAGAGAAACGGGTCGATGGCGAATGCAAAATAGAGCACGACCCCAGAAAATGGCAAAAGAACCCCCGAATGTGTCCATGGAGAACCGAAGGAGATGGGTGATGGGAATAGAAATCAAAGGAGACCCCACCAGACAATGGAAGATCTGGTGGATCCAAGAAGGTCCAAGATACAACAGTGACCAGCAGGAAGGAAGAGACGGCGAACTCCGCAAAGCAATACCAAAAACTCCCCAAAACGCGGAATCCCGGCAAGCAATACCAAAACTCCCCAAAAAAACCCGTAAATGGTTAGAGAGAAAACAAACAAGCATAGCCATGAAAACAAGCCGCACCAAGAAAGTCCAAGATATGAGGAATGAAAATAGGTGAAAAAGAACATAAAAAAAGACAGAAAAAGCATCACCAAATGGGTGGAAAACCATTACGTAAAAACCGGTGATCACCCTCGAGGTGGAAAAACAAAGATCACCCGTAGGTGGAGAATAACGCACAGGATGTCAAGAAACATAAACATGAGAATAGCAACACCCACAGGTGGAGAACAATAAAGGGTGGAGAACAATAAAGAGTGCATGAACAACAAAAAAATACAAATGAAAAGAGACTCATGCCCTCACCAGGTATGGGAAGGGAGGGAAGCCATGCAGAGGAGAAGAAGAGCCGCCGGAGAAGACGCCGATAACCGCTGAAACGGAAATGGCTCAATGGCTGGGCCCCTTCCAGAATGACGATCCGATGGCTCGGACGATGGGATTCCCCGAAGGACTCGCGAGAGACACAAAACCTACCGACTACCAAAGGACTTCTCACTATGAGCCCAGGCCGCCGTAAACCTCCAAAGCCCGGCCATCGCCGAAAACCTCCGTGTGTTGAGTTGGGTCAGGCTAACATAGTCAAGTGAGAAGAAGAGGAGCGCCAGCGATCGTGAGCGCGCGCAGCATCATATGGAACCGCGAGATGCGCGAAATGGAGAACAATAGAGCGTACATGCTGAGGCAGGACAGGAAGAAAGGTACGAGGGGGGCGAGCCCGACGAGAGGCAGACTAAAGAGTCGGGTTCAAACGAGAGGGAAGCTTCGCGTTGACGACGAGCACCAGCAGCGCGAGCGAGCCGTGGGAAGAAAGCGAAGCTGAAGGAGAAGAGCCGGAAGCGCTTGCTATGGACGGCATCAGCTCAATGACCTGAAAAAAGGAAGGACATTAGAGAACAATGAAAAGAAAAGCACGACGCCATGATGACGATCTAAGGAGGCGCCCGGCATCTCAGAACGGCAACAAGGCGATGAAAACAAACCACGCTATCGCATACAATGCACATATGCGCATCACCGGACTTATGTCCCAGAGAGTTTTCTTAGTTGAATATGCGATTATGGATCAAGTCCGTGGAAAAGAATAAACAATAACGATAATTAAGAAGGAAGAATAACAAGTAACCGAGATAATAAGGCAAAGAGGAAAACTTACGATAGGAATGAAAAAATGCATAGACATAAAAGATCGAACGCAGAAACATGGAGATGTTGAGTGAGCTGCACACCACGAAGGAAGGAGAGGACAAGGACCACAAAGAACCGTGAGTACGAACCTCAACATGTGGACCCCCGATATCGAAAGCAAAAAACGGAGGAAACGGGAAGAATGATAAAAACTAGGGGCTAAAAGAACATGAAAAGTCAACCATGTCTAATAAAGCAACGCCTAAACTTACACAATGAGTATGTAATATCATATATAGGGGAGCAAAGCTATGCACGAAAAAATCAGCCTACTACTTAACATGACAAAGTGGAGCTAGCAAAACGAAGAAGCCCCAAATCCATAAAATTGGTACACTCGAACAATATCACCCGCCACCCATGTTCCAGAATAGAAAATATAACTTCATGAAGCAACAAATGAGCAACGCTAATCAAGGAACAAAGGAACCAACAAACACGAGCTCCCCGATGATCATGCCAAAAAAAAAGAAGAAAAATCTTAAACACAACCCCCAAATATTTAAAAACCCAAGATCGGACCAAAACCAAATATAGAATATACATATAAGAAATTTAGCCACAAAAGGAGAGAAAGAGGTGGGAAAATATGTCACAAAATACTTGAATGGAACGTAAGAATCCACAAGAGGGAGAGAGGAGAGAGAGAGAGAGAGAGAGAGAGAGAGAGAGAGAGAGAGAGAGAGGAGAGAGAGAGAGAGAGAGAGAGAGAGAGAGAGAGAGAGAGAGAGAGAGAGAGAGAGAGAGAGAGAGAGAGAGAGAGAGAGAGAGACGCCAAGCAAACCTCCAAGCTGAGTGGTGGTTCACGGGCTAACGTGTTTAATGGAGCGCAAACAATAAAATGAGAGATTAATCCATATAAACTATAAGCCCAAAGCCACCATGAAAACCTGTGGGTCGAAGGCCGGGCACGGCGCACGAGAGCGAGGGTGAGACTAAGAGGAGTTTACAACCATTGCCGCCGAGAAGAAATGAACATGTAGAATGCACCCAATGAGCGATTATGGAGAACAAGAACGTGCATAATGGCTTAAGCTGCAACCCGAAAACGCATAAGCACTCAAAAGGAGGTGAGCGATTAGAAACGATTCCGAAAAAAAAAAAGAGGACAAAGATCACCTGTGGGTGGAGAAAAGCATCACCCAAATGGGTGGAAGAAAAACAAGATAAACCACAACAACTATGGGAAACCTAGAATGTAGAAGATAATACCACCAAGATAACGTATAGCACACCGACCCAAGTGTAGTGCATCACACATAAGACACAAACACAAGTGCAAAAGAAAAACCCAAACCACCATGGGGAAATCCTAAACACGAGAAAAGGATGCCACATATAACCACATGGGAACCACAATATAACAAAATAACACACAAAAGAGATGAGAAGTTGTCGAAAAAATGCGGGCGTAACATAAACAAGAAAATCAACCGGAACAACCTGCATTAACCGTTGAAGAGTCGCGGTCATCCAAAACAAGATAAACCACAAGTGCAAGAAATAAAACCCAACAACTATGGGAAACCTAGAATGTAGAAGATAATACCAACCAATAATGTATACCACTCGAGCCAAGTGTAGAGCATCACACATAAGATAAAAACAGGTGCAAAAGATAAAACTCAAAACCACCATGGGGAAATCCTAAACGTAAAAAGAATGCCACATATAACCACATGGGAACCACAATATAAAAAATAACATACAAAAAGAGACACATGCCGGAGAAATAATATGCACTGAGGCCATACAAGAACCGGACTATGGAAATGGAATGCATCAATGTAAAAAAGACAAATGCAACCCTAAGATGGTGGCCACAAATCTATAGGCAATAAAAAGATAATAAAATGAGACTGCAAATAAGAGAATTAAGGAAAACAAGACAACATCCCAAGTAAAACCAATCACAAGACGAAATGAGGTAAAAAGTGAGCCAGAACATAAACAAGAGAAAAAAATATGAGGAGAGCATAGCCCCATTTAAATAGTATGGTGCATCAAATCCACGATAAAAAACACAAGTGCAAAGAAGAAAAATCCTAAACAACCATGAAAAAGCCTCAAATTCCAAGGATAATGTCACATATATCAAAACTAGAGGTCCATCAACTTGAAAAGGTAACATAATTTAAAGAGATGGAGGGAAAAACCACCCCTAAAACAAGAGCCCCTAGATGCCCTATATTCTAATGCAATTATGAGAAAAACATAACAAAATAAAACCCCAAGATAGGAGAAAGAAAAAGGGACACCCAAATGATAGAAAATATAATGTAAATGTGACTCGTGAATTCCCTCCGGAGGGTATATGCAAAGGGGGGGCATAAGATAACCTATGTAAACCACTACAAAAACCAAAAGGCTATGAAAAGGCCATGATAAGTAAAATAGGAGCATAAACAAATAGTAAACCGATGGAGAAAATATGTTGAAAAGAGGAACAAACGCCGATAAAATGAGATGATCCAATGAATATAGACAACCGTGGATTTAAGCATGAATAACGGAGCCATGGTGCCAAGAAGGATGAAATGTAGAGAATGACTTAGCAACTTCATAATAGAGAAAGAAATTGAATGTCCAAGTGAAGATGACATATGACCTTTAAGAATAATGAATGAATGTATATGAGCCGATGGATTGAACTACGTGTTGTAAAAATGAAAAGAATATATCACCCTTGGAACTTGGGAATATACAAAGAAAAAAATAAGAAACATAAGTTAGCAAGAACGTCAACATGACCAATTCAAAGCTAAAGCAACAAAACAACATGACTCAACCCTGATGTAGATGATAATAAGGCCCCGCCTTGCATCACAGCGAAAACAACAACTTGAATGGACAACACCATGGTGTAGAAGGTAATAAGGCACGAACCCAATCAAACTCAAATACATCATATAGGAACCCGATTGAAAATATAAAGAAAGTGCGAAAAATGCCTATGGTCCCCTATGACGGACTATTCGAATAATGCGCGAATAAGTATGTACATGCTCCATATACCGATAAAATCAAGTACCTAAACTCAAATGATGTATGACGATTATTCACCCCAAGTCCTTTGCCCTAAATGGATTGCTCGCGTTCGATTTAAACAAAGGAATCGGATTGATGTCAAACTCTTTCCTTGCCTTCATTCTTAACATCTCCTCATCTCGTCGCGAACGCGGGTAGGTCGCTTCTTTATTGGTGGTCCGAAGAATTGGGTACTTTGAAAAAGTGTCCATGTTTGGCGCTTGAATCAGAAAAAACAAAGTGGTTTGAAATTGTCCATGTGCCGATGAGTACTTCAAGCAATTGTTCAAGTCATCCTATGGGCATTTCATGTGTGTAAGCCATGGGGACTATGTCCTGCATGCATGAGTACTATTCTACCATGTGCTTATGTGTAATCTGGAATGAAATCTCATGGCATTGGTTACCTATATGCCCACTTGATGAAAACATCGGCCAAGACTTTCGCTTTTGGGTGTGGCATTTGAAACAGCGAGTTGAAGTATCCCAATTGATTATGTGTATCACATTTCCTCAACTTCATTGAATATTCTTCCGCTATTTGCTTAAATCATATGTTCGTGAGTCGGTGCTACTGCTTGTTATTGTGCGGAATATAGATCTTGTGAATGTGAACGTAACATCAAGAGATTTATGCCTGAATTGTAGCCTTGGGATATGTCCCAAGGGCAAATATTAGCCCCGGCAAATAATATTGAATATTGAAGTGGTGGAGCTCTTTCATCAATGAAAAGGATGAAATTTTATGTGATGACATGCTCAAATTAATCCAAAGTTCTTGCTATTTCAATATCTCCCATGGTAGACAATTGACACATGGAACTATGCTTTTCGAACTATAACATGTTGATTTTAGAAGTTCCATTATTTCATTCCAATAATCACTGGACGGCTCTATTACTCAAAAAATCTTGAAGGCCATGTTAGTTGCCCAAGATATCACCGCTTTTACTAAATGTATGGGGGCATTGTTTCACCAACTAATTATCGTTAGAATAGACATGCTAACGCAGTCCTCTGTTGTTCTGAGCTTTGCATATACTTAGTTACCGCGTGTTGATTTTCTCTAAGACCGATATAAAGTAGAATTTTTTGTTCCTTTGTAAAATTTAAATTATAATCGGATAGTGGCTTTAAACTATTTATTCTATTTTTATATCTTAAGTACAATAACACTGCCTTTGCCTTTCATTTAATCACATCGTTGTTTTCTCGATCCGATCTATAAACGATTATCTTGTGGTAATTGCAGGGGTCTACTACAATCGCCATTATGACAGTAAAACAGATATGACAAAGTAAACAGATTTCAATATCTTGTGTAATTCGGGAACTTCCAATCAAAATATAATGAAATGGGTGTGAATAGCAGTAGTATTGTGATTTACAACAACTTTGAGGCATGAACTCAATAAGCTCTACACTAAATGAAGGAATACTATGGTAGACTTTTGAGTCAGATTAAAAGTTTAGAGTCTTATTACAAGATGGAATATCGTGGTTCAAATCCCCGCTTGGTATATAAATATCATAAATATGATGACCAATAAAAATTGCAGAATTATCTAACTAATAAGATGACTTATCTGACTAATAAGCTAACGTCCGACTAATAAACCCATTCAAGCTTTTGACTATTCATCCGACTATTCATATAATTATTTACCCGACAACTGGACATTAATGGGACTACGACTCGACGCTTTATCCGACTCAAGCTTTCCGACCATTTATCCGACTAAGTTTGACTAATTATTTGATCGATTATTTTGACGCATTTATCGCCGATGACCTGCCGCAAGACATTCGCCGAGTAAGGTCCGGCAGCTGTCTATTTTATGAAGGTCCGTTCGACGATTATTCTGACGTTTAACCATTATTCTCTTGTAGTGAAGAGGCAAATTTCTATTCTTTGCCGTTTCCTCGCCACACTTCGGATTCACGCTTAAGTGCCCCCGTGATTAACACACTTGCCGATATCCAAGAGATTCATGTTGACATGAACTGGCCCAATCGAGGAGAGAGAGTTTGGCTGGATGTAATATGTCAACATGAAGGATTCATGTCAAAAGCTCCATGTGACCCTCCATTTTGAGTTTTTAACGTCTAATGGAAGATGTTAATATCTTCATGTGACCCGGTCTAGCTCTTCTTTGACCTCTTAAGCCTGCCTTTGGTACTGTTTACAATTTCTTCTTAATGTCTTCTTCATGTTCTTCGTTGCTTCCATAGTCATTGCTTCCAGAACAACCAGTTATAGGTAAACTGTCCATGATCATGTTAGATGCATAGCAGCCATACATGCCATTGTTAAGACTGACATGCCCAAGTCCACACTTGAGGCACCTAAACCCTTTTGTTGTGTGGCGCACTAAAATGTCTTGTATTGTATTTATCCTCCACAAAAACCAAAGTACCAAAATGGCGGACTAATACAAAGAACATATAGAACAGTAGTTACATCCTTTGAGAAAAGCAATATTCTTTTGCGATTATAAACGACGGATAAATCCACGAGGAGAATCGGCTTGCAGATAAACAGACATAGTTCCAGCCATGTTGATAATCAGACAAGCGAGGACCTGAAAGGTAAGTTCTCAATCAAAATGTAACGTAGCCTCATATTGATAAGTAGACAGATCCGACACCATAAAATTACGGATAAAGGCAAATTGGTTTAAAGAGATGCTGGATACAAAAGCAGCAACAATGTGCAGGCAAATTTGATTAAATCTCCTGCACACTATAGAATTAGATTCCGCAGTGAAGCTGGCCTCAAGTTTAACAGTGAAGGAGATGCCCTTATGCGGCAGAAAACATGCAACATGCCTTTTTAAAAGAGGCAGTTGGCCATTACATCATAAGCATACTCGTGGCTGATATTTTGCCACCATTGCAGGGGCTGCAGAAGGAAAAGGAACTTAAATTATGTAAATCACATTGCAAACATTTGCAATAATGGGTTGGAAGCAGAGTTATTGGTGGGAAACTATGTTGTGCTTTTATGTTTGTAGAGTGTGGCAGTATATCTGATGCACAACGAGCTTTTAACAGGTCATTCTATCACAATGAACATTCTTGGACATCTCTTATATCAGGTTACATCGAATCTGGACAGTATCAGAATGCTTTCAACCTGTATTGGCGGATGCAAGAAGACAATATACATCCTAGTGGCTACACCCTTACAGCTTTATTGAGAGCCTGTGCAAAGGCAAAGGATCTTGAGAGAGGCTGGCGTCTTCACTTTGAAGTCAAAGAAAAGGGATATGGAAAGGATCCTTTGTAGGGAACACTTTAGTCCACATGTATGCTAAATGTGGTTCACTGAAGCCCAGGAAGTCTTTGACCACCTGCCGCCTCGTGATGTTGTAACATGGACAGCTCTTATTTCAGGATATTCCACACGGTTCTGCTCAGGAAGTGCTTAAGTGCTTTGAGCAGATGCAACAGGATGGTGTGCATCCAGATGCGCATTGCATTAGCTTGTAGCTTGAAAGGTTGTGGAACCATTGCCTCTATGGAACAAGGAAGGAGAATACACACTAAAAATTTTAGATATGGGATTTGAAGTTGATGTTTCCGCTGGCAACTTGTTGGTATGTATGCAAAATGTGGTGCACTTGCGAAGCAAAAAGAAGTGTTTGACAAGCTGCCAGTCCGGGATACCGTATCATGGACTGCATTAATTGCTGGATATTCAGAACATGGATATGGCGTGGAAGCATTAATATGTTTTAGTCAAATGCAACAGGAGGGCATAGCTCCAGATGCTGTGACCTTTGTCTGCAGCTTAAAAGCTTGTGCCAACATTGGTGATATAGATAAGGGACGAATAATACACAGTCAAATTGAAGAAAAAGGTCTAGAAAGAGATCTTTCTGTTGCCAATAGTCTGATTGACATGTATGCCAAATGTGGCTTCCTCAAGAGGCACAGCAAGTTTTTGACAAGCTTCCTAGTTCGAGATGTTGTGTCTTGGACTGCTTTAATAGCAGGCTATCACGGAAAAATGGACATGGTTTTGAAGCCTTAAAATGTCTTGAAGAGATGCAATTAAAGGGCATGCCACCAGATCCTGTCACCTTCATTTGTAGCTTGAAAGCTTGTAGCAGCATCGGATGTCTAGCCAAGGGCCGAGAAATACACATAAGAATTGTGCAAAAGGGATTTGTAGAAAACATTGTCATTGGCAATGCATTGGTTGATATGTATGCCAAATGTCATTCATTTAAAGAAGCAGCTTTTAGTTTTTGACAATCTCTCAGTTCGAGATGTTGTGTCCTGACTACCCTAATCACATCATATGCGGAAAATGGATTTGGTTTGAAGCACTAAAGTGCTACGAGCAGATGCAAGCAGAGGGCATAACTCCCAATGAATTTACACTCACTTGTATCTTGAAAGCTTGCGGTAGTTTAGGAGACATAGACAAGGGCCGAGAAAACACATGAAGATCTCATGCCAGGAATTTGGGAAAAGCTCTTATCTTGGTAGCAGTTTAGTTGACATGTATTTTTAAATGTGGTTCGCTTTGCAGACGCCAAGAAGTCTTTGACAATCTTCCATTTCGAGATCTTGTGTCTTGGAATGCCTTAATTGCAGGTTATGCTGAATATGGATGTGGCCAGGCTGTTCTTAAATATTTTGAACATATGCGACTGGAGGGTGTTGTTCCAGATGCTGTGACATATGTATGTGTATTGAAGGGCTGTGGCAGCATTGGTGCTATAGATAATGGCCGAGAAATACACAATGAAATTGTCCAAGCAGGATTTGGAAAAGATCTTTTTGTTGGGAATGCTTTGATCGACATGTATGCAAAATGTGGTTTACTTTTTGAGGCACGAAAGGTGTTTGATGCCCTTCCAGTTCATGATGTTGTGTCATGGAATATACTGATTGCTTCATACCTAGAACATGGACTTGGTCAAGAAGCATTGAGTTGCTACAAGAGAATGCTGCTGGAAGACATATCTCCAAATGCTGCTACATATGTTTGTATCTTGAAAAGTTGTTGTAGCGTAGGAGCAACGGACAGAGGCCAAGAAATTCACACTGAGATTACAAAAAAGGGATTAGAATGCGATCCTTTTGTTGGAACAACGTTGGTCGATATGTATGTAAAAGGTGGCTTGCTTCAAAAGGCACAAGAGGTCTTTGACAAACTGCCATTTCAAGATATTGTAGCATGGAATGCAATGATAAGGGATATGGTTTGAATGATGAACCCAACATGGCTATACAATGTTTTGAGGCCATGCGGAGATCGGGTGTAATGCCGGATGCTATTACTTTCAAATGTCTTCTTGCAGCATGCAGCCCGTGCTAGTTTGGTAGAAAAAGGTTTGGAGTATATGAAGTTGATGGTAGAAGAATATAGCACTACACCCATGTCAGCGCACTATATTTGTATGGTTGATCTTCTTGCTTCGATCGGGTCATTTACATGGGGCAGAGAAGTTGCTTAAAAACTGCATCATGCAATCCATCTAAAGAAGCATGGACATCTTTGCTTGGTGCATGTAAAACGACGCTGGAGGTTGAACTAGGTTTGAGATGCTTTGAGGAGCTACTTGAAATGAATCCAGAAAAGTGCTACCTATGCACTTCTGTCTAATATTTATACAAGTGCTAGCAGGTGGGACGATGCTAATAGAGTAGAAGAGTTGAGGATGCATGCAAGGCCTCTACAAATGCTTTGTTTGAGACAATCTGAATTTCAATGCAAGTGGGATCCTCTTTGCATATTGCCAAATCTATATGCTGTATGATGAGGAAGCATTAGTTGGTCTTCTGAATGTTCAAAAGACAATCTGGATCTGAAACGTTTTCCCAAATGCAAGAACATCATAATCAGAGTAAACATGATATTCGTTTCTGTGGTATCAATTCCTCATGCAGGGAAACAAGTTCTTCTAGGAAATTTACATTTATCCAACAGTGGCTATAACACAAGTCCAAGCTCTTTTGGACGTGGATATAATACACAAAAGTGATATGAAAAAGCAGGTCTCTACGATCAAAAACTTTTAATTGGGTCAGTTGCCTGATTAGGTGTGATTAGATGATTGTATACATGTTCTACTGTGTGTGAAGAATTCACAGACAGTAGTCCATCCATCCAAATCTGATATTATTCTTGTCTATGAGTCAAATGTCGTATGGAATTTTAAACCATGAACATAGCATCACATCGAAGTCTTAATAAGCAAAACCAACCTAGCGATGGATGTGTTGTTTGTCGACCACTATTTGGGTTTAGATCTTGACGATTAAATTTGTATTCTAGTTTGTTATGCAGTAAACGATATCTTCTGCCAAAAATCGTTATTGCCTTTGGAGTTAACATTTATATGGCGAGTTGTTGAAGATATTATCTAAATCCAATCATGGATCAGTGACGTGGATACAGCAGGGCAATCCTAAGGAAAGCCATGGCAAATAGATATGACGTTTCGGTTTTGTACCCTTCATCTATTATATATGCAAGCCACGGCTGGGGTTTTTCCAGCCAGCCAGCCAGGTCAATTCATCTCCTTCATTTTCGTAATGTATCATGGCTTAGACGATATGAAGGATTTGTGGTTTTGTAAAGCAGCCCCGATCTCGTGATAGAGTGAGAACAAGGCTGTAAGATGAAGACCAAGAATCTCCATATTAGAAGTATTGTTTTTATCACCTTTCATTATTTATAGAGGACCAAAATGAATGGCTAGATTCAGGAATGGCCTAATTCCATTTGCAGAATATGGTGGGTAATTTGTTTATTATTTCACTATTTCTTCATTTGTTTCCTTTGAGTAGTCTAGTTTTCAAGAATGAAGCCGAAGAAGCTCAAGACGCTTTGTGCTTAGAAGACGCCCAAAACAAGATGCGCTCAAGGAGGAATTGCAGCAAGGGGAGCTAAATAAGAAGACTCCAAGACGCTTGACGGATCTCAAATAAGGAGCCAGATTCCTATTTCCTCGATGCTGTAAACTAATAATATGTCCCGTTAACCATCGATATGTCCGAGCTTAATACACTTTTGTCCGAAGCAACCACCGCTTTTTTGACGGGCCAACCACGCCATTTAACCGGAAGCCGCGGGGTGGTTTTTGCATGCCGATCTTTGAATAGAGCTTGCAATCGCCTTCTTGAACGGGTTTAATCCGTGCAAACACCATTGAATCGCCTTTGCCAACCCCTAAAACTCATTCTATCAAGGGAGCAGATGATTTGAGCACGGATCAAGCAAGATCGGAAAAAACATGCAAAACCGCTGTAACCCGACATGTGTCCGGCTTACCACATCCCTGAGTAGGAATACGCCGCCCTTCAAATCAAGGGGTAGTGTTGAGGATATGATCCCAATCCAACCATGGATCAAGAACGCTGATGCCTGCAAGGCAATTCTAAGGAAAGCCACGAAAATAGATATAATAAACATGTGCCCCTGTGCTGCGTCGTGCTAATACAAGTGCTTGTGTGTTTACCGCTTTTAACGAAATGCGCAGTAAACTTCCTAGTACACACACATGTTGATGTTGTAAGAGGGAATGGTTGCTCGACGCTGTCGAGCATAAATAGTTGTGTTAACTCAATCACGCGACGGACTTGAGTTGTTCAAATCAATCTTAAGAGTGTTCAAAATGGTTGAGTTGCTTATGAATATTGGGATTGTGAGGTTGCCAAATGGCAAATTGGCAAGGCACGGTTCCCCGAGATGTTGCTAGATGCAAGGTAATCAAGGTTGTTAAGATGATACTAAGATGTGGAGGTCTCACTAAAGGTTGGGAATAAAATTTGATGCAATATTGTATATGTGATCGTGATGAATACGTGATTTGTTTTATTGCTAAAAAGGAGCTTAATCTAGTGAGTTTTTTTAAGAAATCTTTTGTGTTTAATGGTTGAAAGAATGGATTTGTTTACATTGTGCAAAAAGCTTGGTTATGCAAAAACTAGTTTCACCATTGGTGTGACATTGGGATAGATTCTAGGAAGAAGTAGAAATGATGGGTCTCATTACCTACATTCTAGGCCCGATTGATTCTTATGGATTTGCCCGTTCATTTCCATTATGGAGTGCATGAGAGGCCTTGGTATGAACCAAAGGTTAGCCAAGAAACAAAAGATCAATCATCTAGTAAACCAACACCAAAACTTAAAGATCTCAATCCGTGCTCTCGAAATTCAAAGCTCACCACCCAACCAGGCTCGCGAAAAAGCAAGAATCACTAAGATATGCCATGCACAATTTAGGTCAAGGAACCAGAAGGAAATTTCTAAGGTTAACCATTAGAGCATCCGATAGGACGCCGCGCCTTTGGCGGACGTTAAAATTTCTTCTTCTTCTTCTTAAGAAACAAAGATAGAGGTTCATGGAAGCCGATAAGAGGCGCTGAAGGAGCGTAAGGAGATGGAGGAGGATCTAAATCCAATAAATGCAGCCTTCCCCTTACATAGGGATCAAGGAGCCTTTTAGGGTCTCAACCTTTCCAAGGTTCTATATATATCTGAATGGTTCAAGTTCTCATGCAACTATCTTATTTTTGCTTTTTGCCCCTCGAAAGTAATCGCCATATCAATTCCTCTCTCCGCCGAGATTGATCGCCCCTCGATTAAAGAATTATATAGCAAATTAATATAATCAAATCCATGATTACAACTTGCACAATTAGGGAAATAGTCAAGTCTATGCCTTTACACTAAAAATTGCCGAGTCCAGCCCCTTAGGCTAAAAATTTTCAAGACCAACCCTTTAGGCTAAAATTTTTCAAGTCTAGATCTTTAGGCAAAATTTCCATAACCAAGTCCATCTAGAAATATTCAAGTCCAGCCCTTAAAAGTTAAAGTTAACAAGACTAACTATTATGTCTGCAAATATAATAGTTGTCTCAAAATTTTTTCATTGAGACATGCTTAGGAACAAAAGGTTCAGAGTCAAAATAAATGCATCACAATTCCTTATCAAAGTTTTTGGCAAGCATGATAAAATTGACAGAAGAACACCTTAGAATCCCTACAAAAATTATTACATATAATTTTTCTAGAACCAAAAAATGTATCTAAAGCTATGCCTCTGACTTGAACTTTATGCATAAATTATCTATGAAGCTTATGCTTCAAAGGGTTCCATTTACATCAGAATCCCCTGCTTGTCCCGCACATTTGTCACAGGATGATCCATATTACTTACTCAAATCACCCATTACCATAATAAATCACAATCTCAACTTATTTCATGTTAAAACTCCATTCTTCTTTTCAAAAAAATATCAAAAATCTAAATTGCTTCTATGCAAATAAGATTTTACACTTGTGCACCTTTATGTGATTTCCATAAGGTTGATGTAATGGATGCACAACGCCTTCCTCCCCGCCTTATTATAACAAGGGCCACAACGCCTGAAGAGAGTGTGGCAGGAGCATTGTAGGGGATGGTTCGCAAGATGGTCCATAGACTATCAATGCATTATGGATACGTCGGATATTGGGCGGGGTGAGTCAGATTTGAATGAGCCTTGTCGCCTTCGTGGGATGCTTCACTCTTGCAAAGCCCAAAATGTAGCACTACCACACGAGTGTCAATCCGCCGCTTGAACATGGCCCCCACTAGTATTTGAAGGCACACATCTCTACCAAGAAATGGAGAGCTATAGCTGCAATAAGGATGTGGTCCCACCATCTCGAATTGAGACAATACCGGGTACGGATGGAGGGCGTGGAATCCCCTAAGATGAGAGATTATGCCGCTGGCCACATGCAGATAGTAGAAGATGAATACCATGCTCTACAGAATGCCCAATATATGCACACATCCGAAAGCAGTTCATGCCGCATCTCGATGCTCGAGATAGCAATTCATCAACCGGCCGGGTTTCGCCAATGGTGGCACGCCCAAGATCCTACATTCTCGCAAGTCTCCACCATTAGAGTTCCTCACAAGACAGTGGAATTTGAGCTTCTAGATAGGGCCTCTCAACGCCTACTACAAGGATTTTTCCTCCCACATGGGGGTTTTTTCATCCCAAGAGAGTAGACACACATTGTATGGTGGTTTCGTGGTTTTCTTTTGTGTTTGGAAACTTTCCACTATATTTGTATCACTGCCTCATAGGCCAGCTTTGGCCTCCGTGGACGTTAAAATATACTTCCTTCCTTCCTTCCTTCCTCCTCCCTCCCCCTTTTTTAAAGCCAGACTTTTATCAATGCTTTCGAAGTTGTAATATCTATATCTTATCTATATCCAAAGAAATCTTAGATGAAGTTTTAAGGTTGAAGCAAGCCCAAACTAGTCACTTTGACATCAAATAAAATGCGCACACACATGAAGAATGACTCGACCACCAAAACCCTTTTTCATAATCCAAACAATACATGCTATATTCTCCTAAAGGAATGGATCAAAGATATCCCAAGGCATCATTTCAGAAATACCTTAGAGGCATCAAAATTTTAAAATGTAATTTTTTTTTAGGACAAGATTAGGATTTGTGGGAGAGGAAATGTCGTTGGCGACCTTCAAACCCTTTTATTCTAGCTATGGCATGCATGATCTAACATAATGGTAGGGTATTCAATATTTTCGCTATGTCGAATGTGATGTATGATCAAATCATAGGCCCCGGGTAAGCTCGCTTAGAAGGATTTTCCTTTTTATATAGCAAAGTAAGCAAGGATTAACTATGTACAACACCGGATCGAGAATATCGCCATTCCGGCCCAAAGATTGCTCTAGGCACCCTCATTCTTTGACTAAAACATTCTATCGATGCCCCACTATTAATATATTCTCGTAATAACCTCCACGCAAAGACTTGCACAAAAAGCTCAAATCCTCCAAAAATCCACCGTTGAGGAACCGGGGAACTCAGAGCAATGAGTTCTTTTCTTTGCATGGGGAATTATCGAACAAAGTGCTATATCCTATGAGGATATAAACAGTAAGATTCTTGAACAAAAGGGTATTGTAAATAAGTAGCTACATAGGAAGATTAAAAACAAGAGATTCTTTTTGAATAAAAAAGGTATATCATAATGGGGAGTTCAGAGAAATAGGGGACTGCAAGTGCACATTGAGGTATTTTCAAGAAAGGGGATTGGGTCAAGGAAATTTGCAAATGGATTGGGGTATTTCCATGGCTTAAATGAAGTAAAAGTGGACGGGAGGGGGCATATAATGAGCATGGAAAGTGGAAGAGCGAGTCGCGAAATGCCGAATTCTAAAAAAACAACAATAGCTAATCTCAAAGATAGCTAGACTACTCTTGGAAGGCATACCACCACACCGCATCGCTAGATCTGATCCGGGTTGTGGGCTTAATGAGTGGATTTGCATATATAAGGTAAAGTTATGTTTGCATAGAAGCTATCTATGTTGCCGCTTCACCGAAGTGCGCTTTATTTTGTTGATCATTTTCTCGCTTTTTGTCGTGACACGGAACTGAGTGATACCGCCATCACATGTTTTATGAAAATAAGTAGTGGGAGCATCAATAGGTGCTTTTCTCAAGTGGTATGCTAGCAAGTGAATCATTAGCTTCTCGCCATTTGGTTAGCTCTTTGAACTTCTAAAGGACTCATGGAGGAGATCATGGGTCAAGAATCTCTTACATTATAGCTTCATGCTAGGAGGGTTATGGTTTTCGCCAAGTACATGCCTTTTCCCGGTAACTTTAACATTATAGCAAAGGCAATGTTTGCAAAAACTTCCACCAATAACTATAATTTCACCTACACTTCATGACAATAACCTGAGAAGGCGATTTATTAAATCTATAACTTTGTCGCTTACATGTTTGAAATTAGTTTTAACTTGATTCATTGTTTTACATCATATCCCGATTGTAGCCGATGAAGAGTTTGGCAAAGTGGATCCCATGTGCCTTTGTTGAACTAAAACTCCCAATTAGATGCTATGAAGCAACCGGATCAAGTAGAATTTTGTAGCAGATTTGTTTTTGTTTCTTGAAACTTAATCAATTTGTTTCTGAAATAATGAGAAATCTGATCAATTTGTTACTGAGGAAGAAAACTTTGATCAATTTGTTTCTTGAAATAATGAGAAACATGGTATTATGAAATGTGGTATGAAGAATTAGGGTATTAAGAGACAGGTATGAGCAGCAGTATAGTATTGTAGGGTACTAACAAAAGGGGGTCTTGAGAATAACAAGATATGAATCTACGACTTTTTAGCGTGGGATTGTGACACCGGCGTAACAGGATATTACGTTAGAAATGAAGAAGGGGGGATTATAGCCAAATACTTCAATTCTAAAAATCTATATTCCATGTAGTTCTACAGGAAAAGTAGATTCAACAGGCATTTTTGGGTGGTATTTTCCAGAATATTGGAGCACCTTTTTGTTGTATTATGCACCTAGCCATCTTGTCCTCGCTATGAAAATCAAGTATATAACTAATTGAAGAAGTTGCATGCATGCCTCCTCAGATTCAAGTTGAAGGTCGCATCACTAGGCTACAATAGTTTAAGCAAGATGAACACATGAAGAATCAAAATAAGAGTTCCGATTGGCATTAAAGAATCATATATTTATGGAATAGAAACCAACTTAGAAAAAAATGTTATCTATATCTTAAATGAGAGAGCACATTTGGAGGAAATATTAGGTTGGCTTAGTTCATACACATACTTCTAAAATCATTTGTAGTTTTAGTGCCATTTAAGAACAAGAATTTTAGAAGCAGAATTTTTGTGTAATTGAGGTGGCTAAGACTTATGCCTAAAGTGGCAAAAAGGCACTTCGCTTAAACGTATAGGGGAATGGAAGTCGGGCTAGCATTTCCAGCTTGTCGGGTGGGCTTCCTGGACCGGTGGAAGTCAGGGCTGGTCACCGCAACCGGGAATGTTGACCGTTTCCATTCCCTACAATACGGTTGGGGAGGCATTTCATGATTCGTTGAGCCGGGCAGTAGAGATCTGCCCCGTTACGAGATATTATAAATGAGCTCCATACAAATCCCCAGCTTTAAACCCGCGTTCAACATGCAGAGCAAGCGTATTTCATTTGAGATGAAGCAGTGCTTGTGGGCAAAGCATGCAAGCCGATAATACATGTTCAGCCTCCTTTATATGGCCAATCCGGTCCGCCGCATAAGCATGCCTTTGTTTTGATATGAATCAGGCCCGTGGACGAGCATACAAGGCCAATAATGCGGTTTAGTTCTTTATATGGCCAAGTCCGCCTGAT
The DNA here is from genome assembly GCA_021234155.1 of Isoetes taiwanensis. NCBI lineage: Eukaryota > Viridiplantae > Streptophyta > Lycopodiopsida > Isoetales > Isoetaceae > Isoetes > Isoetes taiwanensis. Next base: position 179,229 of record JAJEKV010000471.1, read on the forward strand.
TTGAGATGATTGGGCCATCTAATTCAATCTAAAACATGCAAGGCCGCCTAGCCCAATCAAACATGGATAGCATAGATAGTCGCATAGCTTTATCGTTGTTTACTCCGTAAATGCGGAATCCTCACCCAACTTCTATTCCGTGATGTACTTGATACAGTGTCATGATTCTAGACCAAAATGTCGACTTAGGGGGTGCACCTAGAGTACACGATTGATCAAGTGAGTGCATCGGTTAGGTTTTTTATTGCCTTGGTCAGAGGTATAATGGGCGGAGCTCATAGGGGCGGGAAGGAGAGATTCAGAGATGATCGATTTGGGGAGCCGATCCATCCGACAAAAAGGAGCGTCGTATCCTTATATTTCCAGCTTTAATTTTACCTTTCTAGCAGATTCATCTCAAGATCGGGCCCATTCCAAAGCTATTCCGTGTATTGCATAGGTATTACCCTATTCCAGAATTCTGTGAACCCTTAGACCTATGTCCTCACAAAAGGTACAAAGTAAGAAAGGGATTATATAATTTGGCACAGCTAATCAGAATCTATGGATAGGGGCTATAATGTATGTTAGTTCAAAACTCAGATGGTATGGGTTTTTCTACTCCAAAAGTCGTGACGTGGGTTTTTCTCAGGACCGCCGAACGCACATGCCATCTGCTTCTATATATAGAGGTGCACTTCCGTGGGTCTACTCCATCTTCTTTTTGTCTAAAAGAAGTGTAATTTTAATTCCGCACAAAATGTCAATCCAACTTCTTATTGTTTACTTCCAAAAGGTGGTCGCTATGGTCGATAACACACTTGCCCCACCTTGCTTTGGCCACGGTGATGGGCCCCCAATGCCCGGAAATCCGCTGAAAGACAAGCAAGCTCGCTGGTTCTCACTGGGTGTGCAGTGCAAAACAGATAAGGCCCGTGTCGACAAAGAAAGATCGCAAGACACTTAAGCTATACCTAGATGCTACTTTTCCTTCGCAAGCTCTGGGATGCGGTGATGCTCTAACGACGCTATTGGCACACTATCGCCAAAGCAAGTCAATCCTAGGCTCACAAGAGGCCCACACCAAGATTTTGTACACCCAAATGCCCATGAAGAAGTGTAGACTTATAGCTTCCATTCAAGACGGTGCACATCGCCTCCGATTGAAAACAGGCGCTGGGCTCGCAGAAGACGAGAGCAAAAAGGTTTTGCTGCTGTTGCAATTACAGGGCCATTGAGGATGAATGTCATACCTCCCTCGCTCAAAGATTTGCCCATATTCGAGCCATATGTTCGACATTAGTGCCCGCCAACCGCTGCATCGCTTATTGACTACTTGGCCGCTGGGTTTGTTGGGGTCATACCTCCAAGTGGTTATGGATGCACGGACTCATTTGTGTCTCACGGGATGGTATTGAACTCATTATATACAATTGTACAAATAAGGCCAAAGATACTTATTATCATAAGGTTTTTCCTCTAAATTCCTTCTGGTGGGGTCGGGCGGGGTTTTTAACTGGCAAGAATACGCTTGTCGCTTCTTTTTTGTTTGGGTCCCATAGGCCAATTGGTCTCCTCGCGGGACGCCAAAAATCTATTCTATTCTATTCTATTCTATTCTATTCTATTCTATTCTATTCTATTATCTCAAAGAAGTGTAATTCTTTGTGGAATGTCAACATGAAAATCTGTTTCAACTATTTTAACATTTTATCATTGAATTTGATATAGCAAACATGTGAGTTTTAAATCATAACTATTTCCCGAGTGCAATAGCACATTTAAACGCTGCCCTCGATCCATTGAATCATTTGTAGACATGCACTCTATGCTATAGTGCTACTATTTTCTTTGCTTTCTCGATCACCACTATTTTTTTTGCTTGCCCAAACAAGGAAGCACCGGTGGTAATTGTAACTATTTCGGGCCTGTAATTGTAACTATTCCGCTATTGAAGCAACAGTGATTTCAACAACACTCCAACTTGGGACATGAAAATTGGCAGGATTTAAATATGTCTAATGGATGAGAGAACTCAATGGGATCTCTTGCTTGACATGCACTACTTACAAAGATATTCCATCCTCCACATCGCCTTACACTTGGTCAAACAAACAAGATGGGAATAATAGGGTTCATACTGCACTGGATGCATTCTATATCAATAATATTCATCAAGAATTTTGGGACAACCGCTTTGTTCACAAAGTGATGAGTGTACCTCATTTCTGACCATCAACCACAACTTCTAATCACCAAACATATGCTATCTATAAAGAGACATGGAAACACCCCTTCAAGCTAAACTGCCTTTCTTGACTCGGAGGCATTCTCAGAAGGAATTTATACCTTCTACAATTCTCTTCCCGTGAGTTAGATCTATTAAACTCAATGAGGGCCTTTTATTCAAATCTTAAAGAATCCAAGTCCTAGATTAAGAACCGGTCTAAACACCTTCATGACAAGTAAGCTTGGCTGAAAAAGAGCTTATCTACAAGAAATGAAAGAAGTTAGATTAAAACTTCAAGATGATCCTCAAACATTGACCTGCATTGGCAAGAGGAGAATCTCGAAATGACCATTAAGACCATTGAAGAACTAGAAGCCAAAGGTTCTTTCAATTAGATGTGTTTAAATACTTCTCCAAAATGGATCATGGGAACTCAAAATTTTTTTGCTGTGGGTGGCTAAATCTAGGCTTCTAAAAGTCAACTTTTCTCCATAGAGATGACAATGATATTTTTTGATGACCAAAAGAGATATCTAACTATTTTTGCTCCAAATATGCCAATATCTTTTCCCAACCTATTGATACCCCTTTTCAAACCAAGGAAGCCAATTCATTTTCAGATATGATTAATAATAATGGTCTCCATGCTGACTGTTATGTCTCATGCCCTAGAGGCTACCCTCCATAGAGGAAATTTTTTCAACTCTCAAAAGTCTAGCCAAAGGGAAAAGCCCTGGCCCAGATGGCTTACCACCTGAATTTTATATCAAATTCTCGGGACATAATCAAAATGACTTCATGTTCATGATTAAAGGTTTCTCGAATTCAAATTACCCGCACCGCCTCTCTCTCGGGTCTCATTACTTTTGATCCCAAAGGTTGACAATCCTCAATCCTTTTCTCTCGATTGAGACCTATATTCTTTTGACAAACTCTACATATAAAGTTTGTGCAAAATTATTGCAAACAGGTTAAAACTCACCTTCAAGAAGTCATTAGCTCTAATCAATCTACATTCCTCCCAAATAGATTTATTCCCGGACAATTACATTGTTGCCATGGAGGGTCTCAGACCGAACAAACCGACAAATCAAGATCAGATCCTTTAAAGCTAGATTTTTCAAAGGCTTTTAATACAGCTTCTCAGATGGAATTTTCTAAAATTTTCTTGAGAAGCTTGGATTCAGCCAAAAGATCATCAAGTTAATTTGGGGCTTAACTTCTAGATCCCCCCAATCTTATAAATGGATCCCCCGACATTTCTTCCTCGCTAGAGGTGTCGCGACAAGGTGCCCCTTTAGCCCTTATTTTATTTCTAGTCATAACGAATGCTAACAAGAGTTGTCAATTATCTCCAATCTAGTGGGACACATTATTATCTAAATTTACCCGACAACACCACAAATCTTTTCAACTCTACAATATGTATGACTCTTTTTCAGCTTCCTCAAAAATGATTTGAACATTATTCACACCTTCTGCACTCATTCATAATTTTACCTCCCGCCTCCGCATCCACTTGAACAAATAAATGTACTCATCATTGGGGATTTTGCAGATAACATTGCGTATTAAATGCATGATCGCTATCAGACAATCAACTTGGCATGCTTCTTTCTTCTCAATCCTAGTCTCCAAATGTCTTTGAATCCCATTGTAGAAAGGATTAGAAAGAAACTGCATTATGGCAATTGTCTTTCATTGGGAGAACTATAATTGCAAACTCCTCACATTGGGTTCTCCCAATATTTACTATCATCTCACCCTAGCTCCCAAAATGCATTTAATGCCAGATTGAGAGAATGGTGAGGAACTTCATATGGGCAATCATCATATGGTTAACTGGACTTCACTCAATGCAAAATTCAAGGTGGTCCGGGATGCAAATCTTATTTTGCAAAAGCGCTATGCTTTAGCAGTAAATACATTTGAAGTCTTTTATTCTTGAACAATAATCCAGCTAATTTTTACTAATTATTATTTTCTCAGAATATCCAAAGAAAACATGCTTCCATCACTATACTTGCCACACATTCAAATTTTTACAACATAACCCGCCTCTATTCTCTTATGAGAAACGCGATTATGACTTTCATCATTCCGCCTAGAGAAAAGCCATATCAACACAAGTATTTTCTCGAATTTAATTTCTCAAGAGATAGCTCTACTCCTCTTAGCTATCGACATAAAAGCACAAGAAATGGAAAGATTTTAATATTCCTACTTTGGTGATCTCGGATCAAGACGATGGATTTCCTGACACTTGAAGTACAAGATCAGAGGTAGTTCCTTTTCCTCGACGTAACACTTCTTAGATATATAATGCACAAGGTCCGCACAGCTAATCCTTTGGCTAATCCCATTATTATTGATTGGACTCTTTTCTTGACAAACCAAATTAGGTAAGTCACACAGCTCAAAAGCAAAATTGTATTGCTTTTCGATGACACCGGCACTGTGCTCTTCAAAACATTTGGTAATTTTATCTTCAAATTTCATATACTTTGTTTGGCTTGTTGCAAACAAAAGTGTGGTTTATCTAATTGGAATGATCTCTTGTACTCAAACCAAATCACTCATCCTATTGATCAAACCGGCCTCTCGGTCGTGGTAATGTGGAAATATTGAGCACATCTTTTGGGTGTGTCAAGCTTA